>JAQZBX010028015.1:5810-28126 GCA_029593785.1 Cabassous unicinctus
ATTGATTAAGGAAACTGTACCTTACACTGTGGTTAAGACTTGTATCTTCATCCTTGAAAAAGTCCACAATCTATCACAGTGATGTATGGTCAGACTTAACAGCCCCAATTGTTAAACACTTGGATCAAGTCATAACCAGTTTTATTGCAAAAGGACCCTGTACATTTTTTTCAATTCTAGTACCTTAATAGCTACCCAACAAGTCATTAACATACAGAAACCTGCATCATGAGAAGCAAGAAATATCACCCATCCCTTCTGCATATTAGCAACTTTCACTCCTGAGCAAAAGCGCTCAGGTCACTGAGGTCTGTGGACAGTCCCTTCGCAGTCATCCTGAGTGAAAGATGGAGTGACATAAGTACAAGTGCAACATATTATAAATGATTTCTTACAAAAAAAAGTCACAAATTAAACCAAAGTATTTTACAGAATTTACTACAAAACACCATAAAAACTGCCTTCTCTTAAATTCTCTCTCCCCGTATCCCGCAAGCCAACTGGATGTCTTTGGGCATGATGGTGACTCATCATGCCCTAAGCGTGGATGGCACACAGATTAGTATCTTCCAATAAACCCACCAGGTACGCTTCACTAGCCTCCTGAAAACTCTGAAACCTCAAGTCAGTTTTGAAGTCCTGGGCGATCTCCCTCACCACCCTTTGGAAGGGCAGCTTCCGGATCAGAAGCTCGGTCCATTTCTGGTAGCGACCAATCTCTCAAGCGCGACGGTTCCGGGCCTGTAACGATGGGGTTTCTTCACCCCACAGGTAGAGGGGGCGCTTTTCCCGGCAGCCTTAGTGGCCAGCTGTTTGCAGGGAGCTTTCCCACCAGTCGATTTAGGAGCAGTCTGCTTGGTTCGGGCCATTTTCTTCTACCCAAAACCGAAGTCTTAGGCTGCTCCTCTGACCAACGCACAGGTTCTACTTCTCCAAGGAAGAGCCGCAGCCACCCAGCAAACCTACTCCAATGATCGACCAAACCACTCTGCACCTATATTTTTTAACCTATCTTATATATTCCTGTGCAGCATTTAACACATTGTGCTGTGATTATTTGTTGACCTATTGGCCTTCCCCAAGGTAGCTAGACTTTCAGCTTCTTGAGGACAGTGACCTTGTCTTATCTCAATGTTTATCCTTCTTGCCTGCAACTGCACCTGTTATGTGTTAAGGTCTCAGGAAAAGTTTAAACTTTAGGTCCTTTTTATGTTTCAATACTACAAAATGAAAAGAGTGAATTGCATTTTATAGAGGGAGTAGATAATATTAACATTTCTTCCACAACCAGCTAAAATTCAGCTTTAGAGATAAAATATGGAAAATTACCACAGTTGGGAGCTTTCTCTGCCTAAACAGGATTTATGGTCAACACAGCTGGGCTCCATTCAACGTCCTGCCCTCATGCACAGCAAAAAGGAGATGGTATAGATATGGTGGCTTAATTTTTAGCCTCCAGGGCAACCCCTCCTGATGTGCCTTCTCTAATTGCAGAGAAATTAACGCTAAGCACATTTCCAGACTCCTTTGCAGCTTAGATTCTGAAAAGAATAAGGATCCCCAATCAGATGCACCTGTGTGAGTCTGGAGAGTTAGAAGCAACACAAGCATCATCAGAGCCCAACATTCCAGTGTCCAGCTGAGAGACAACTGTGGTAGATATAGCAGCTTACTTATCCTTTTATGACAGCCATACAGGTAGTATATTCTTGAAGCCAACAGCTCTATGGTGGCTTCTTTTAGCTTTGGCAGAGTGCAGACTCCAGCAGACAATTCAGTCGTGTTATTCTGGGAGGCATTCCTGGAGACTCAGTGCAAACTTTGTAGGCACCCGTTTTCAAATTCCTTTCTGCTTATAATAGCTGGAATGCTCACATAGATTTTACACCAATGTTCATAGCAGCATTATTCACAATAGCCAAAAGGTGAAAACAACTCAAATATCTACAAACAGATGAATGGGTAAACAAAATGGGGTATATACAAACTGTATTAGTCAGCCAAAGGGGTGCTGATGCAAAATACCAGAAATCTGTTGGCTTTTATAAAGGGTATTTATTTGGGGTAGAAGCTTTCAGTTACCAGGCCATAAAGCATAAATTACTTCCCTCACCAAAGTCTATTGCCACATGTTGGAGCAAGAGGGCTGCCGGCGTCTGCCAAGAGTTCAGGCTTCTTGGGTTTCTCTCTTACTGGGGCTCTGTTTCCCTCCAGGCTCAGTTACTGGTCTCTCTCTACAAGGCAAGCTATAGACTCTCAGGCGAACAGCTCTGTCTCTCTCCCTGGGGCTTCTGCTGTGCCTGAGGAGCTGTCTCTATTCCTCTGTGTTCTTCTCCTGTGTGTTCACTTCCCGGACTCCAGCTCAAAACTCAAAACTCCCTTCTAGGCAGTGTGGTTTCTCTATGAGCCCCTGCCCACCAAAGGGATGAGCACTCAACGTCCTTCTGAGTGGCCCTATCAAAGCCTTAATCATTATTTAATCAAGTAAAAATAAAACTTCTGAATCCAATATAATCTAATATGCCCAGAGGAAAACACCAGTTCACAAACATAATCCAATATCTACTTTTGGAATTCACAAACAATGCCAAACTGCTACAGAACCATAGAAAATTATTCAGCTATAAAAAGAAACAAAGTTCTGATACATGCACTGACATGGATGAACTTTGAAGACATCATGTTGAGTGAAATAAGCCAGACATAAAAGGACAGATATTGTATGATTCTATTTATATGGAATAACTAGAATATGCAAATTCATAGGGATGAAAGTGGAGTACAGGTTATATCAGGGGGAGGGGATGGGGGAAATGGATAGACAGTGCATAATAGGTGCAAGGTTCCTGTTTGGGGTGATGGAATAGTTTTGGTAATGGATGGTGGTAAGGGTAACACAGCATTGTGTATGTGATTAATCCCACTGAATTGCATGCTTGGGAGTGGTTCAGATGGGAAATTTCATGTTTTATATATGTTTTTACATTGAGAGAGAGAGAGAGAGAGAGAAAGGAAGAAAGAGATTAAAGAGACAATGACAATTAAATGTAATACATAATCCTGAACCAGATCTAATAAAGTAGGATAAAATGTCCCCAAGGGCATTACTGGGACAATTATATCAATGTTAAATTTGTTGAACTTGATAACTGTACTTAATGAGGTTACATAAGTAGATATCCTTGTTCTTAGGAAATATGCATGGAAATATTAATTATTCAAGGAAAATGGTATAAGCAATATGCTCTCAAATGTTTAGAAGATAGATGGATGGATAGCTAGAAAGATAGAAAGAGTGATATAACACATGTAGTACAATATTAAAAGTTGGTAAATCTGGGTATATGGGTAGGGGTATATTGGAGTTCTCTGTATGGTTATTATTTTTGTAATTGTCCTGTAAGTTTGAAATTATTTCCAAATAAAAAGTTTTTAAAACTAGCTGGAGTAGTTTATATTTCCTGCAGTTGAACCTGATGTAGGGGATAAAGTCAGAATAAAATCCCTCCCTTGTGTCATTTGATGGAGACTTAGAATTCAAGCCAAACTTTGTCTCTTACGTTTGGTTCAGCACTGTTAACAGGGTCGTCTTGGGAGGTAGGGCAATGGGCCCTTTGGGAAGACCCTTGCGTGTCTGCTCTAAATCCTGCTTGTTTTTACCAGATCCAGAATGACTGAGGTTAAGACAAAGACTCTTGTAACCATGATCAAATTAGCCTCCATTCTTACTCTTTATTGCCTTTCTGGCCTTCCAGCCTCCTGGAGAGTGAAGAAAATAATATATCAGACCCACATATAGTCAGGATCTTTTTGTGTTCCTCAGTGTCCAGCAAAGCTGGTTGCTGGCCACCTTGGGCTGGTCACTTTGGGTGGGGATCAAGCCACGGAGAAATAGCAGATGCCAGAAGAAGACACTGGAACAGAGAGAGCTGGTTTTCCTCCAAAATCTGTTCTTCCTTTCTTCAATCACCATAGAGTTACAGCTGGACACGTGGGCATCTACTAATGACATTTCCTGGCTTCCCTCGCAGGTGGGTAGAGCCATGAGGTCGAGTTCTCACTTAGAGAACGCAAGCGAAGAGATGTGGGTCACAACCATGTCTAGGCCTAAAACGTTAACTCTGAGCTTTCCCATACTTTCTTACCCCATAATTTAAGGCAGAATATGAATGTGCCTGTGACCCAATTTCAGCCATGCTGAAGAGGACAGTACTCTAGGGCAGAAGGTGGATTGTCTGTCAAGGAACAGATGGTAAATATTGTAGGCTTTGTGGCCCATGTAGATGTTCAACTCGGCTGTTGTAGTGTGAAAGTAGCTATAGATAATATGTAAATGAATGGCCATCGCTGTGTTCCTATAAAACTGTATTTACAAATACAGGTGGTGGGCCAGAGTTTTCATATGCCAACCCTGCCATAAGCGACGGCCAAAAAGTAAGGTGAAAGGACCGTGTACTTTGGGACTGTTATGTGAGAGGAAAAATAAACTTATTCTTTTTATTTAAATTCATTGTCTGGGGAGACCTCTTTCTACAGCAGCTTAGCTTATACCCTGACACTGACATGTACCCCAATGAGCCTTCCCTGTGCCCTGCTTGCTTGTCCCCCTGGATTCAGGCACTGAAGTGTTTTATAGGGATTTCACAGAAAAGAGACAGCTGGTAGAAGGAGCACCGTGCATTGCTGTATGTCCAGCTCAGAGGGGGCTGACATGAACTGCCCTTCTCTCTTCAGTAAAATGCTGTGTGCAGTCTGTACACGAGGGATAGGGATTTTCCTGGGAGTGTATGCAGTTTTACATGGGGTGGTCAGGAAAGGCCTCTCTGAAAAGATACAACTTGATCAAAGACCTGAAATACTTGATCCATGCAGAAAACTGGGAGGGACATGTCTCAAACAAAGGAAATCACAAGTTCTTGGCCATCAGCTTTGAATAAAATCTCTGATGTAAGTTATGGGTGGGCTGAATATTAGCTGGTAGAGTACAAAGAGACTAGCAATTTAGAAGATCTGAGGTTCTCTTTTTTTGCTTACCTAAGCTCTGTGATCTTGGGCAAGTAACTTAACTTCTCTGAGCCTCAGTTTCCTCATTTATAAATTGGAAATAAAAGCTTTCTTTCCTGCCTGGCTCACAGGGTTGTTGAGTCCCAAATGATAATATATATGTAAACATGCTGGACAAATGTAGGGCATAATTATGAAACTTCGCATCCATTAACATTATGTTCAGTACGAGTAATGGAATTCCTGATAAACAGAGGTTTAAATAAATAAGTGGTTTATTTTTCTCACCTAACGAGGTCTAGAGGTAGGCAATCCATGGCTGCTGCAGCTACTCAGGATGTCATTACAAAACCAGGCTCCTGTTATCAATCTCCCACCGGCCTTGGCATGCGGCTTTCAATGGTGTGACTGCGAGATGAGTACTGCACCTCCAGGAGTTATGGCCTTCCAGTCAGAAAGAAGAGAGACAAGCAGAAAGGGGGAGGTCATTAATATCAGGAAAGCAAAACATTTCCAAAAATCCTCAGCATACTTCCACCTACTTCTCACTGGCCAGCACTGTCTCCTGGCCCCCTTTAGCAGCAGGGGATGCCAGGAGATGGACTTCCTGTTTAGCTGGGAACACTGTTGCCCCAAATAAAATATGTTAGAAAAGAAGGAGGAGAATGCATATTAGTTAGGCAACCAGCAGTGTCTCCTACGAACATGTTGAAAAACCAAAATAACTCTCACGAATCAGCATTTTCACTATAATTTGGCT
Source organism: Cabassous unicinctus (assembly GCA_029593785.1). NCBI lineage: Eukaryota > Metazoa > Chordata > Mammalia > Cingulata > Chlamyphoridae > Cabassous > Cabassous unicinctus. The sequence continues at coordinate 11,575 of JAQZBX010028015.1, forward strand.
CAGACAATGTTATTAAAAAAAAAAAAAAAAGTCCCAACACTTTGCACAAAACTGGTGCCTGGATTGACCAAGAATTACAGTGTGCTCAATATTTCTGAAATATTTTTAGAAACTGATGTTTTAACAGAACTTGAGCTCAAAAAATACACCACCACCTTTCCTAAAATTAGAAACCGCTTTTAGGGGGTAAAAATGGCTCGGGCAGGGGGCATTTAGGTGATTGTTCTTTATTCTCTTCAGGGTATATTGGAACGTCTGGATAGTGGGGAGGTTGTCATTGGAGATGGAAGCTTTCTCCTAACTCTGGAAAAGAGGGGCTACGTGAAAGCTGGACTCTGGACTCCTGAAGCTGTCATTGAACATCCAAATGCAGGTTGGTGTCAGCATCACCCAAGAGTATTTACCGGGATGGCATTTTGCTCAGATCTGACAGAAAGATGATCAAGGAGGTAATAGTGAGCGTTGGACTGCTTCACTTGCCAAAATTGCCATGATGTGGAGACAGTGGCAGTACTTAGGCTGAAGCACGTAGTGGAAAACGATTCTCCCTCTCTCTCTCTCTCTCACACACACACTCTCTCTCTCACCCTCACACTCACATACAAACACACACATTTGCATTTTCATATATAGCCAGTGCTAAAATATACATCTTAATATTTGTTCCATGAATATTTACCTTGTGGATATTTAAGAGTTTCCTTAAAATAGCCAAACTGTAGTTGCTTCAGATTTATCTTGCCAGCTAATTTATGTTATAACGCTCTGTGGTAACAATGTGCATAGTAAGGATGATTAATAATAGTCTCTAGCTTAATGGAATACAAACAGCCAGGTTGGGGGCAAGGGGCAATGAAATAAACAGATTGACTTCATTCTCTGTGCTGTAAAAGGGTTTTGGAGGTAAAAGCGGTGATGGGATTGGTTAGTGACATCAAATTGGAACTAAAATTCTATTCTGACTCTCTTTTTATGTTTGTTCCCCTAAATAAAATGAAAGAATGAAAAGTGAACCAATATTCAAGCTGAGAATAGAACTTTTGATTCTGTTCTGGTTTTACTCATCTGTGCAGTGTGTCAGACAGACCTGGGAGCTGTCCTGGCTCTTCTGCTGACCGGTTGTGTGACCTTGGGCGTCACTTGACCTCTCCCAGCATCAGTTCTTCATCTGTAACATGGGGGAATGACATGTAGTTGTAAGGACTCGTGACTTAACCCATATGAAGTGCCCAGCACATCCCAAGCACCCAACGTCCGTTATAATTGTTTCATCAGACACCCAGAGTTATATGGTAGGACAGAACAAAGTTTTGCTTCTGTGGTGCTTAACAGGAAGTTTTCATCTGGCCCAGGAAGAACCTGTTCTTAATTTTTTAAGATCTTTTTGCCAAACCAGGAAGAAAGTGTTAAAATAGCAAAGATAAGAGGGGATAGGGAGGATGAGAGAGGAAGAAAGAAAGGAAGAGAAAGGAAGGGCTTCCCGACTGCATTTCCCCAGTGCTGCTTGCTGTTGAATTGTCCCACTCTGAGAATCTCCTCATTCTACTCTGTGGGCTGCCCAATGCTGACTTTAAGTAGACCTGTTACATCCTTCACAACCAAGAGAACAAAGGGCAGCGATTAGCCACCCTGGCCTTAATCTCTGCCTGTGACTGTCCCAGGCCATCGAGGCCCATCAGCAGGGCAATATGAAGCTTCTCTAAACAGCCCCAATTTGCTATAGACTCTGCAGTGTTCTGGGCAGCCTCTGAATTCTATGACCTTAATCTGCAATTTTGTGTAAGTACTAGGTGTGAAATTGTGTATGATTTAAAGAGATAAGAGTGGGTGAGCTGCTACTGCTGCATTTGATAGCTCCTGTGGTTTTTAAATTATTTCAATAAAAAACAACTCCTTTTTACAGTTCGTCAGCTTCACACAGAATTCTTGAGAGCAGGATCAAATGTCATGCAGACTTTCACCTTTTCTGCCAGTGAGGACAATATGGAAAGCAAGGTAAACTGTGATGTAAGGGGTGGCTTGGGGGAACATCTATAATAAAAATAACCTCTTGATCGGAAGCTATGGAATTGGCATGATGTGTTATTACACTTTATTACAAAAGCCACATAAAATATCTATTTATTAATTGTTATTACATAAACTTATATATACTAAATAAATGAGCTTTTTTTCTGCTCCTTTAGATAGGGGAAGGGGAAAGGATAGGCTGTCGGAAGGTCATGGCCATTGTGACAGTTTGAAGCTTTGTGTGGATACCAGAAAAGATCATGCTCTTGGAGCTAATCCATTCCTGTGAGTGTGGGACCCTTTGATTGGATCGGATTGAGTTGGGGGTCCTTGATTGGGTTGTTTCAGTGGGGCATGACGCAGGGTGGGTCTTGGTCTTCTTGATGGAGTCCTTTATAAACAGAGGACACAGAAAAAAAAGCTGTGGAGACAGAGAGAAGGAACCCAGGAACTCAGAGAAGAATCCAGGAGAGAGGAAGCCCTAGACAGAGCAGCCAGAAGCTGAAGCAACAAGACCCAGAAGAGAAGCAGGTGCCTCCATGTGCCTTGCCATGAGGAGGGAGTCCAGGATCACCAGCAGCTGACCTCTGATGATTCTTTGATTTGGGCATTTTCCCAGCCCCAGAACTGTAAGCTTTTAACCTAATAAATTCCCATTGTAAAAGACAATCCATTTCTGGTATATTGCTCACAGCAGCTTTTAGCAAACTAAAATAGCTATCCTTCTGTGCTTTTCATGGACAGAAAGAACATATTGTAGATGCTCTTTTTCCTTCTCATTTCACATTCTTCTTTTCTGTATTGTCCATCTGGAGACAGGGTCGTCCTGGGGAACACAGCACTGGCCTAGGAATGAGAAGTGGGTTTGATATCTGAATTTTCCACTATTGGCTATGTGATTTTGTGCAAGATTCTCAATTGAGCATTGGTTTTCTCTCTGCAAAATGGATATAACATTAATGTTCAAACTCATGAAATTGTTGAGAAGACTAGATAAGATGAAGGAAGTATTGTGAAATATTCTGCAAATGTAAAAAATTAATACTTGTACATGCTAATGCTCATTTATTCATTGAATCAACCAACATTTACTGAGTACTTATTATAATACATTCACTAGTCTAGATGTTTGGGATACAAAGATGAAACAAAGGCATAGACCCTATTCTGAAGATGCTCACAATCAAGTGGAAAGGAAACAAATCAACAGTTATTAAAATCCAGGTTGGCTGGAAGCAACCCAAGTGTCCATCAACTGATGAATGGATAAACAAAATGTGATATATATGTATACACACACACACACACACACACACACACACACATATATATATAATGGAATATTATTCAGCCATAAAAAGGAATGAAGTTCTAATACATGTGACACAATGGATGAACCTTGCAAGCATTATGTTGAGTGAAATTAGCCAGATACAAAAGGACAAATACTGTATGATCTCACTGTTATGAAATAATTAGAATAAGCAAATTTATAGAGCCAGAAACTAGAATATAGGTTACCAAGGACTGGGGTGAGGATAGGGAATGGGAAGTTAAGGCTTAAATTGTACAGGGTTTCTATTTGGGGTGATGGAAAAGTTTTGGTAATGGATGGTGGTGATGGTAGCACAACATTGTGAGCATAAATAACAGCACTGAATTATGGTTAAAAGGGGACATTTTAGGTCATGTATATGTTACTAGAATAATATGTTTCTAACAGAATGATAGGAATGTACAATACGAGAGGGAACCCTAATAGATGATAGTACAATTATAATAATATTGTTTCATCAGTTGTAACAAATGTACCACACAAATACAAGGTATTAATAATGGGAGAGATGAGATCTCTGTGTTTTCTGCATGATTTCTCTGTAAACCTACAACTTCTCTAATTAAAAAAAAAGAAAGAAAAGGGAGCAGATGTAGCTCAAGCAGTTGAGCTTCCGCCTCCCACATAGGAGGTCCCAGGTTCGGTTCCCAGTGCCTCCTAAAGAAGACAAACAAACAATGATCAGACATTGAGCAAAAACAATGAGCAGACAACAAGCAAAAACAATGAGCATACAATGAGCAAAAAAACAACAATGAGCAAGGCAACAAGCAAACAACAAACAGACAATGAGGAAAAAAAAATACAAACAAGCAGGGAATGGATGTGGCTCAAGCAGTTGAGCACCCACCTCCCATATGGGAGGTCTCGGATTTGATTCCCGGTGTCTCCTAAAGAAAAAACAAACAGACAACGAGCAGAAAAAAAAAAGAAAAACAGCAAGTAAAGGGAAAAAAAAAACCAAAACACCAAGCAAACAGATGAGGGAGCCATGGGGGAGAGGGGGGAGAGGGTGTGGAAATCCAGTGTGGCAAGTACAGTAATGGAAATAGGTCAGTCATTGCAGAAGAGACGGCACCCAACTCTGCTGGTCTTCTCATATTTCAGTTTAAACCAGCGATTTGTACTTATCTTACTTGCTCATTGTCCCCTATAAGCAAGTTATCTATTATATTTTATCTTTAAAATACCAGGTTCACTATCTGAACTGTTGCCTTCTAATCTCAGTGGGAAGATATAAATGCCGCTGCCTGTGACCTTGCCAGGGAAGTTGCTGGAAAAGGTGATGCTTTGGTAGCAGGGGCGATCTGCCAGACATCAATGTACAAACGCCACAAGGATGAAGCTAGAATTAAAAAGATTTTTCGACTACAGCTAGAAGGTTTTGCCAGGAAAAATGTGGATTTCTTGATTGCAGAGGTAAGCCCAGTACTAGAGGGAAAAGATCAAACCACTTTTGGCACACATCAACTGCATACATAGTCAGCTTTCACTAGGGTATTAGACTAGCTTATGGCTGCATTTCCTCCTTGTAGATGGTCAAAAGTTTATTTAAATGTGCTCGAGTCAAGGTCAGCACCCTCTCACTTGGATTCTAGGTTCTCTGTGAAGCCAAAGGGACAGACCCAGGGGATGCCTGACCATAGCCTTTGGCTTTCTAAGGTCTGGGGGTTTGTAGCATCTGACCTTTCCAAAGACCCTTAGAGTGTGGGGTGAGAGGTGGGGGACAATGGTCTAGGAAGCATCCTCTCCCTAGGGAGTCACAGTGCTGAAAGGAGTGGGGTGTGTGTGAGGGAACAGAGCCTAGGAGACAGATGGCGGTTCAGGTCACACAGACCCCACCCATACCACCTGACTTCCCAGTCACTTCCTTACCTCCTCCATCCATGCCTTGCTCACCTCCACTGCTCTGCTTTTGTTCATGCTGTAAGGTATGAGTGGTATTTTGAAGAAAGACTCAGTAGGAATTTATTTGTAAAATTTTTGTTCCTTTCAAACTCTGATTTGAAATACTCAATTACTTTAGAAACTTTTGCTGTTTTTTTCTGTCATCATCTCACTGAACAAATGACCCCTGAATGAAAATCCATATATTATTCTTTATTGTTTTTGTTCTGTAAATTATGAGATACAGGATATTACATATGTTATTCTTAAAGGAATTAAAATATTTACTCGGAAATGTATTCTTAGTCAGATAAGGGCAATTTCCTAGCAGGTTTTATCACATATATATTTGGTAATATTTACAACTGTTTTGCAACATTTACATTCCACCTTTCAAAATCTGCTTTCATTTGGACCGAGAGAATAACTGAGATTTCTCCTAGTATTTTGAGCATGCAGAAGAAGCTGGGTGGGCTGTGGAAGTCTTAAAGGAGTGGGGTAAGCCCGTGGCAGCGACCATGTGCATAGGCCCAGAAGGGGACCTGCACGGCCTGACGCCCGGAGAATGTGCTGTCAAGCTGGTGAAGGCAGGTAATTTGGATCCATAACCTGATAAGCAACTCAGTCATTGGTTATGAAATTTAACAAAGCTTGCTTCCTATTGTGGGAGCAGTTGTATAAAATCAAAGAATTAACCTATCAATTTCCTTCTCTGTAAAATGTAAGTAGGGTTGGAGTTGGGGAGAAAAAGGCTAATCTCTAAGGAATTGTTCAGCTACAAAAAAAAATTAAAGTTCTTTATTTCTTGGCTTAGGGGCTTCAGTCGTTGGCGTGAACTGCCGATTTGGGCCTAGCAGCAGCTTGAAGACCATGAAGCTCATGAAGGAGAGCCTTCGGGCAGCAGGATTGAAAGCACACCTGATGGTGCAGGCCCTGGGATTCCACACACCCGACTGCGGCAAAGGGGGGTTTGTGGATCTCCCAGAATATCCCTTTGGTAAGCTCGGGCCCTTAGGTTGCTGTCCCTGTGGTTTCTTGTTGTGACAAAATTGCCACGGCTGTAATAAACAACTATCGAACAGTCTTACGAGACTGCATGAGACAACAACATTCAGCGTTGGCCAAAAGTGAGCTACCCAAAGGAAACGCAATCTAAAGTTTATAGTTTTTTGACTGGAAAAAGGATGTCCATCAGGGCATCTGTCACTTGAAAATGGGGAAGGTAACAGAAATGCCATAACTGTTGTATTACAGGACTGGAGCCCAGAGTTGCAACCAGATGGGATATTCAAAAATATGCCAGAGAGGCCTACAACCTTGGTGTCAGGTACATTGGTGGGTGCTGTGGATTTGAGCCCTACCACATCAGGGCAATTGCCGAGGAGCTGGCCCCAGAAAGGGGATTTTTACCTCCAGCTTCAGAAAAACATGGTAGTTGGGGAAGTGGTTTGGACATGCACACCAAACCCTGGATTAGAGCAAGGTAGGAGTTTTTAAGTTAACATTCTTATTATTTTCCTTTACTTTCACTTTATTTATTGTTATAAAAGTTATATATGCACATGGTGATAAAAATTCAAATAGTATGAATGTGTATATAATGAAAAAAGTAAGTTGCTCCCTTCCCAACACCAGCCCTCTTCCCAGAAGTAACCCATTTACATTATGTTCTGCTCTGTAATTCTAATTGTCTTCCATGCTTTTTCTGTAGGTTGATTCTATAAATGTGAAGCCAGTGAATATCATTTATAATATTATTATAATTATCATATTAAATGAGCAGGTCCATGAAATATAATCAGAGCTTAATTTTATTTTTGTCTCCCTCTTTCCCTTTAAATCTGATTCCTGGGTGAATTCCTTTTCTGCTCCTATTTGAAAATACTAACATGCCCCAGGACTTTTCTTGATACTTTTAGGTAGTAGATAGTCACTTTACATTGCAAACAATCTCAATCCAATAATTAAAAGTCCTTTTAATTAAAGACACTTTTAATTATTCCATGTAAAATAAAAACTCGGAATATGTTTCCAATTTCTTTGGCCGAAGTCCTTAGTAGGCAGGAAGCCAAGGAAAGCCTTTTCGCTTCCCCCAGCTTATACATCCAGCCCCCTCCCCATCTTGCTAGCCATGGTTTTTGATCTCTTCCAAATCAAAGTGAGAAGGGAGAGGTTGGAAGAGGGGAATAAGATGGTTATCCCTGGACTGGCACCCTTATAGAAAGATTCTGCGTTCTCTGGGCCTGGCAGATCTTCTTGAGCACTTTCAAGGTTCTTTAGAGATTTCCACTGGAACTTTTGTCCGAACTTCTCATGCCACAGGTCTTGTAGTTTTCTCTGAGTGCTGCTTCCCCCTCAGACCTGACTTTTCAGGATTTCAATATCCTTCTGAGTGATTCCCTTGAAACAGATTTTAAATACCTCCAGGCTGGTTCTCTGTCTCCCATTAGGCTCAAAACTTGTGAGCAAATCTTTCACCCTTTCCTTAACCAGACAAACACTGAGAGAGTGGTCTAATTCCAATTTAACAGCACCTACTTTGCTCACAAGCGAAGTAGCCAGTACTTTGGTCTCTTGTGTTCTAGATTTTAAGGTGTAGAGGAGGTGGGTCACCTGACTGGTTCTTGGCCACCTACTTTGAAAATTCTGCAGAATGGTCTGTCTTGCAACTCACTTTGATTCTTGGTATTTATCCAATAAAACTTCCAATCTAACTTCTATTACATCAGTGATTTTCTAAACACTATTCACTGCAGAACCAAGTGGTATAATGGAGCTACGGGTAGAGAGAAATAATCCTGATTTACAAAACTTCAGGCACTTGAGAGAGAATGTTCCAAGCATCAAAGTCAGATGGTAGTTGAGAATTCCACCTTCCATCTCCACTGTGGTTTTCTTATGTCTTTCCCAGACATAACTCTCTCTTACCTTTTCTTCTGTTTTATTCTCTTTTCATATTTCAGAAACAAACGGGATTTGGGGCGTTCTTCATTTTTTAACTGAAACAACTCTTGTAATGTAAATTTATTTGGCTTGTAAAAGTAGGCAAGAAATCATTTAGCCAAACCTTTCTTCTGAGAGATATTGATACTTATCAGAAGAAAAAAAAAAAAAGGTTTTTGTGGGTACAATAAAAAAGTATTAAGTATAAACATAATTAAAAGATGAGAGAAATGTATATTAGTGATAATTAAAATAGTTTAAATGAGTGAGAAATTACTTCTTCTAAGTATCATCTCCTAGAAATCCTTAAAATACATTAATCATTAAAGATAAAACAATTCTGTAGACTAAAGCCAGGCACTCCTTGCATTCAACTCCCAAACCTATTCATGCTCACAGAAATTTATGATTACACAGAAACCTGAATAAACCCCAGATTTCTAACATTTTCATCATCCACAAATATTGATTTATTCCTTATTTGGTAAGTAAAGAGTAAAACACTATAAAAATATATTTAACACAAAGGTCTGTAACCAGGAAACTTTGTACTCTTCTGTCTTTACCTAAAAACAAGGAACAAATACTGACAAAATAATTTGTAGTCTGTCAGTTACTTTTAAAAGACTTATACTTTGTTTCATTATATTAAAAACTCTTGTCTACAAAACAATATCCTGCCCATGTAGACTTGTTAAATGTTAAAATATTGAGTAGCGCTAAAGGACCCTTCCAGAAAGTTCATAATGAATGTAATTCACAAAAACGTAACACTCAAACAGGTCTTTTTCTGAAAGGCCATATGAAGTCTAATGATTGTCACTGAGAACAGACATTAGAGTAAGGGCCCTGGCATCAATGTATATGAGCACAGTTCTTCTCTCTGTACATTGAAACTAAAGTTCCATTTTAGCCTGATCATCCAGCAGACTGAAGTATATCTGACATGTATATGACGTGATAGGCTTATAAAGTAGCTATTATTATTATTATTTTAAACACAGGGCTAGAAGGGAGTATTGGGAACGTCTGTTACCAGCTTCAGGCAGACCTTTCTGTCCTTCGCTGTCAAAGCCAGATGTCTAAGGAACGGTGAAAGAAAATGCTGATGTAATACAGCAGAAAGAAATCCCATTCAAGCTGCATCTAGAACCTTTCCTCAACTTTGTTCTCAGGCCACCCTGATATCTTCAGCTGCTGAACAAATAATGTGCTGTAATCCCTTCAGTTCAACTCAACAAATATATATTGAGCTCTTTTAAGCATGTGGGAGATACAGAGATGAGTGAGGCAGGCCCTTTGTCCAGATATTTACTGTCCAATAATGCTGCAGTACATTCTTTTGAAGATCATCGAGTATCGTCAAACTTGTCTTTAAGGGTGAATTTGACATTTTAAAATAACCAAAAGTCACTGAGAAACAAACCTGGTGAATAAGACCGGTAATTAACTAGGTCTTGAGTCAGCTGGAGTGGGAGTCTAAACTTAAGCTATGAGTCTGCTTACTCACATGATTTGTATAATGGCTCCAAAAGTCAATCCCAAAAGAAAGGATGCAAAAAATATTTTGAACAATGGCAGGATTATTGAAATGTGTATAACCTTCCAAAGTGACTAGTTTGAAAGGTGATTTTTACTTAAAGGTATAAGTGCTAGAAATTTTTTAATGTGTCTTTATAATCACCATTATCTAACTTATAACGTATTTAAAGACAAGAATCATGTGATATGCTTCTTACATTTCTCCTTAAAGAAGTTATCATTGATCTGGATGTAATAACAAATGCTCAATGAAATACTTATTGGTTGTTAAAATAGTTAAAAATAGATCAACAATTTGAGAAACTTTTGAACATCTAACAGAGATAGTTCAAATCTATCTTGGTCTAATATTTTCTAGATTTATGTTGGTGTTGCTATGTGCTTGTTTCTCTTTTTCATAACAATGTATCAATTTGTAACAATTAAAATTCAAAATAATTTACCTTTTATAGTGTTTGCATATTTAACATTTCATGGACAGTCTTTGGAATAATAAGAACCAACGTCTATTAACTATTATGTCTCAAGCTTTGTTCTAAGCACTCTTTCTATATATGAACTCATTTAATCCTCAGGGATTAAAAATGAGATAAATGGTGTGTTGGGTATTTTTTTAATGGTGTTTTTAACACAGTATTTTACAAATGAGTAAACTGAGGCACAACAAGATTAAGTAACTTGCTAGTTAGTAGATGGTAGAATTGGGATTTGAACCCACGTGGTCTAGCTCTGGAATCCATGTTCTCAAACACTACACTACACTGCCTCTGTCCGCACATAACTGTTCCTTTCATCAGAGTCTACCCAAATTTTTCTTTTGCCAAGTTTAAGGTATTTTTTCACTAAAGGAGCAACACTGGCATGCTTGTTTCTGTCACAACCTGAAAGTCATTAAATGTTGCCACCTTACCCAGAATACACAACCCTACTCTGCTGGAAATTAGAGAGTAAATCATTTACCATCATCTCAAGTTTGTAGGGGCCTTTGAGGGCAATTAATACAAAACTCTGATTAAATGCCTGAATATCTTTGCCAGCCTCCCCTACCAGGGCCGTCCAGCTTCTGTTTGGACTTTTCCGGTAATAACTAACTCACTGCCTCACAAGATTACTTATTCCTTTTGAAGGTAAATCTGGTTCTTGGAAAGTTATTCTCATTCATTAACCAGAAATCTACTTATCAAAAACTTCCACCTGCTTATCCAAATATTAGCCTCTGAATCCCCATAAAACAAATTCCATCTGATAGTTCTTCATATTTGAAGCTAGAGCTCTTATGGCTTCCACGTGATCATCCACCAAACTGAAGTATATCTGACATGTATATGACGTGATAGTCAACACCTTCTTATTCCTCCAACAGAAAGGCACATGCTTTCAAGATGGGCTTTGCCATATACTAGCTGTGAAGTGGACATCGCCTTAACTTTTCTGTCTTAATTTCCTCATCTGTAAAATAAGGATAACAATAATACCATCCTCATTGGGGTACTGTGTGGAGTAAATGAGATAACAAGAGACCTAGTAACAGTGCCTGGTATTCAGTAGTCACTCACTGCATGTTACGTAGTGTGATATGTTTATGTGACTTGATTTCCAATTCCCTCATTGTCATGGTGACTCTCTTCTGAGCATATTCCAGCGCCAAAGACTCTGCTTAAGTTTGGTACTGGGCCCTGAATTCTGTACTCTGGAATGATTGGTTAGTAGATTAATAAATGATTGTCTAGTAAATTAAGATTACATAAAAGGGGCAGTGCATAGCATTGTGAGAAGAGCAAGAGCTAAAAGGCTGCAGATTAACCATCCAGAGGAGTTGCTGCCCTCCACTCTGAATCTCTTCCTTGGGTCTGCACCAGCACAAATCAAAACCTTCGTCAAGTTTCATACCATAAAGTTTAGAAGTGGTGTAACAAATATGAATTATTATATCCATTAGATGGTAAGGAAGTGCAAAATGATTAAATATTAGAAATAAAATAAATCTAGGTTCCTTGGCTCGTAAAAAAAATAAAAGCCAGTTGCACTCCATATTAACAAAGAGCAGCTCACTTAGCCTTTTAGAAAGTGTAAAGTCATTCATCAGTTTTTCACACTGACAATTGAGATGTATGCAAAAAATATATATATTCTTCAAAACTTTTTAGTCACAGAAGTTAACATAGGTTGGAAGATGTGATAAGGAAAAAGTGAATTTGAAGGAGATGGAGGGTAACCAAGAGATAATGAGACAGGGCATAAAGATGGGCCTGCACCCTAATGTAAGTTACACCCACTGGAAAGAGTGTGCAGTCATTGAAAACAGTGCTCAAGAAGAGTATTTAATAACTTCACTGTGCATGCTGCTTTGCTTTGATAACTTGTAGTTTAAGCACTATCGATAGGACAAAGATCACCCTAGATTTGCTAAATATGTCATTTTGGGTATAATAAGTGCAATGGCCTGGAATAGGATGTTGATGAGACTGAGATTGATAAAACTTCCAAGAGACAAGCAAGTGGACCAATAAATGCTCTAAGGAAAGCCTTTGAACAATAAATTTCCTACATTGAAAAGACTTATAAAGCAATTGGATCACACTCTACATAATAATGAAAATATTATGATTATTATATTAGGCCTCTTTGTCATAACCTGTTAATTATTTTTACATCCTCCAGCTAGTGAACTCTCCCTAGAATGGAGATTTTTTTTCTTTTTTTCAGGATAATTGAAAGAATGAGAAAAAATGGAAAGGAGTTTTAAATGATACCCTACACTTGCCCAAATTCCCAATCATTTTCACACACATTGCACCCCATAGATAGGCAACTGTATCTTATGTCAAATACACAAGTTTTAAATACAGGAGTTTTATATTGTATCACTACAGCTTAGGTCCTCTTCATTGGCTTTCACTTCCTGTAAGATTTCTTTATTTAAGAATGGAATCTGGGGACTGGATGTAGCTCAAGAGGTTGAGTGCCTGCTTCCCATGTACTAGGTCCCAGGTTTGATTCCCAGTACCTCCTAAAAACAAAACAAACAAATGAAAAAAACCAACTCTTATTGGGGAGCGGATGTAGCTCAATAGCTGAGCACCTGCTTCCCATGTACAAGATCCTGGGTGCAAGTCCCAGTACCTCTGGGAAAAAAAAAAAGGAATCTAAAGAACTGCACTCCTCAAATTCATTACACTTAAGTACAGCCAGGATCTTGGGGGCAGACTAGATACTCTATTGATCTCCATCTACTTTATGAATGAATTGTTAGCACTTTAGAGATAACCTAGTCCAGGGATTTTTCAAACTATTATTTTTCTAGGGTGCAGAATCATCTTTCTTTAAAAAAAAAAAAAAAAAAATCTTCTATGGAACTTGGATTGAAGGATCAGAGGCAGGGAAAACATACACCTAACTATTCAGATACCCAGGCCCAGAAGAAAAAATCATTCATTTTACTAATATAGTTAGGGTACATAAATGCCTGATATTTTAAACTCTAACGCTGAAAAGACCCAAATTTCTAACAACTATTAATGAACCAGCCACATAAGCAGGGAGAAAATATCCCACTGACCTATTTTACTGGTTCCCTCTTTCCACAAGAAAAAAAAAGCCCTAGAAATTATACTTTGACTCTACTCTACTTTTAGTTTCTCAACTTCAGTTTCTGGTGGGGAATAATGAGGTGAAGATCCTCAACAGCTGAGTGTGGAGAGAGTAGAAGAGGAAAGAACAAATTAAGGGAAACTGAAAAATTAAAGGAACTAACACTCACTGATGATTCATGTTTGCTAGGAATGGTACCAGGTATTTCACATAAGTTGTTTAATTCAACAATAGTCGCACAAAGAAAACAGTATCCCCATTTTAAAAAAATTATATATATATGAGAAAGGCATTTGAAACCATGTAGCTCTGACTTCAATTTACTCATTGTGCCCCAAAATGAAGTCAAGGAATGTGCTCAGTACTCCCACTCAAGCCATTGCTTTTCTATATATACATTTGGCAACCATTTTGAAAATGTAATAGAAAAAAAAGGCCTATTATAGATGATTAGCAAAATGATTAAATATCTAGAAATAAAATTAACTGATTAATAAAATTTCATCTTAATAAATTTAGTATAATCTCAATGAAAGCTGCCGTCAGCATTGAGAGGAAATAGACAAGTGAATTCTAAAGTTCACATGGAAAAACAAAAAGTAAGGACTATGGAGGGAAAAAAGTGGGGTAATGAGCAAGGTATGCCCTTGTGGATAATATATATAACATAGCTAGAGTAGTCAAAACCACTGGGTACTCCTATAGGAAAAGATCAGTGGAACACAACAGAGTCTAAATAGATATGGGAAGTTCATGTATGATAAAGGGGGCATTTCTGGTCAGTAGGAGAAGCTGGCTTGTTTAATAATAATGGACAATAAATCAACCATCTGAAGAGAAAAAGCTGGATCTCTCATAACAGAATAAGTTCTGGGTTAATCAAAATTTTAAACATGAATCCATAAAAAGAAAAACCACAAAATAAAAGACTAATAAATATTACCAATAAAAAACTAAATATCTGCACAGAAAACTAAACACTCTAAACAAAATCACAGTCAAAAGGGAAAAATGTGTAACGTGGGTGTCAACCACTATTTCAGTAAGAGGATCTTGAGCTACTCGCCCCCCGCCATGCAGATATTTTGAGGGGACTCACCTATGTGCTTGACTTTCAGACCCGCACTCCACCCATTTCCTTGGGCTTACGGGTATTATATGAAGTAATCAGGCTTGGGGTCAGCACTGACATCATCAGCCTTGCTTGATGGTCACTATTCCAGGTGTAGGCTGTGACTGTGAGCACAAGGCACCTGGTGGATGTGGTGTGAGGTTGGGCAGTCGGGTTTGCAGCTTGTGAGCATTCGAGCACTATCCCAGTGGTACCTGCCAGGCTCAACTTGACTATTCCCAGGCAGCGCATTCAACTCCTGCACCCTCCCCATATACACACACCTCATACTACCTCCTTCTCCCCTCCCCCAATCTCACAATCTTTTAATGTTTTCTGAAAAACACTTTTTTCCTCTTGCTCTGTCCTGGTAATAGGACATTAGACCAAAATCAATGGACAGGAAGCGGATGTGGCTCAAGCAATTGGGCTCCCATCTACCCTATGGGAGGACCTGGGTTCGATTCCCGGGGCCTCCTGGTGAAGGACAGCTGGCCTGCGCAGAGAGCTGGCACAACAAAAAAGAGATGCAGAAGAAGGAGGCAATGAGAGACACAACAAACCAGGGAGCTGCGGTGGCTCCGGCGATTAAGTGCCCCTCTCCTACATTGGAAGGTCTCAGGATCAATTCCCGGTGCCTCCTAAAAGAGAAGACGAGAAGACAAGCAGACACAGGAGAACGTGCAGTGAATGGACACAGAGAGCAGATAGCGAGCGCAAGCGGCAAGTGGGAGGAGGAATAAATAAAATAAATCTTAAAAAAAAAAAAGTAATGGACAAATGAAGTCCCCTTTTCTTTATTGAAGGTGTAGGAAATACTTGCTTTACATCTTTCCAGCCCAGAAAAAGGGGGGGAGAATAATAAATTTACATATTGAAACATTCTGAACTCTAATATTCTGCCGCAAATATTTGCACACATTTGATAAAATAAGGAAGATGTTTATTACTTTATAAATACTTCTTATAAACCAATAAGCAAAATACTAACAATACAATAGAAAAATGGTTAAACTACAGAAGTATTTCATGGAAAAATAATATGGCCTTGAAATATAGGAAAGATACACAACACATTCAAACACATGAAAACAATGATATATATTTTCAGCTATCATTGGCAAAAATTGGTAAGACCTTGTGTTTAACAAGGGTGTAGAGAAACAGACACACTTATATAAATATTTTTAATAGAAATGTAAACTGATACATACTATTTGGAAAGCAGTTTGACCATGTCTATCAAAATTTAGAATTTGCACAACCTTGAGTGAGCAATGCCATTTCTACAGTTATTTTCATGTATGTACAAAGATGCCTGTCTAGAAACTACCTAAATATCCAACAATGAAATATTAGTTAAATGAATTATGGACCAGTATAATAAACCATGGAGCCATTAGAAAGAATACATTATTAGATCAACATCTACTGAAATGGAAGGATCTCCCTTATATGGTGTTAAATGAAAGTATGCTGCCACTGGGTGGATATAGGATATTCCCAGAAGGAATATTTTCTCCTTTGGGGAGGGAGACTGGGGGAACTAAAAATATGGTATGGGAGGAAGACTTTTTTTTTTTCCTCTGATACCCCTTTTTATTTTTAGTGTTAAATTTGTTAACATGAGTATGTATTACTTTTTCAATGAAATGAATTAGTTAAAAGCTTATGTCAAGATTTCTGATTGTGAGGGGGGAAACCAGATATCATGAATTTTCCGTTGTAATGCAGTAAGAGAAACACTATATCACCTTTGATATATACAGCCAAAAGTGCTTGGTGGAAGGTAAGCAAGTCTTTTGATTTCACTTCCAATTTAAATGAAATGCAAAATTTTAAAGTGCATACTAAAATATTAACTATTTGTCATTTACTTTACAGTATTTTCGCATATAGAAAAGAGTTTTATTTTTTAAAGGCAAGTTTCCCACAGATTCTAATCTGGTAGGAAGATATTAAGAATTCCGTAAAAAATAAGAATGTTATGTGAAACTAAGAAAAACTGGTTTGAACTAGCTCTTTCCAGTTCCACAGCAAATGTTTACAGTACTAGAGAGTTACCAAGAATAGCGGATGCCCTCTGATAAACCCTGCTGTGCGAAGAATCAACAATGTAGACCAGCAAACAG
>JAQZBX010028016.1:0-28034 GCA_029593785.1 Cabassous unicinctus
CCTATCCATGAACAGGGAATATTCTTCCATTTATTTAAGACATCTTTGATTTCCTTTAAAAGTGTTGTGTAGTTTTCTGTATATAAGTCCATTACATCTTTAGTTAAATTTAATCCTAGGTATTTGATTCATTTAGTTATTATTGTAAATGGTATTTTTTCCTTGATTTCCTCCTCAGATTGCTCATTATTGGTGTACAGAAATGCTACTGAATTTTGAGCATTAATTTTATAGCCTGCAACTTTACTGAACTCCTTTATAAGTTCTAGAAGCTTTGTTGCAGATTTCTCAGGGCTTTCTGTGTAAAAGATCATGTCGTCTACAAATAATGAAATTTTTACCACTTCTTTTCCAATTTGAATGCCTTTTATATCTTTTTCTTGCCTCGGTGCTCAAGCAAGTTCTTCTAAGACAATGATATATTAGAGTGGTAGTGGGAATCCTTGTCTTGTTCCCGATCTCAAAGAGAAGTCTTTTAGGATGTCACCATCGAAAATGATGTTAGCTTTGGTTTTTCATATATGACCTTTATCATGTTCAGAAGATTTCCTTCTATTCCTATCTGTTGCAGTTTTTATCTCGAAAGAGTGCTTTATTTTGTCAAATGCTTTTTGTGCCTCTATAGAGATGATCATTGGTTTTTTTCTTTCAATCTGTTTATGTTGTATATTACATTGTTTGTTTTCCTTATGTTGAATCATCCTTGCATACCTGGGATGAAACCCACTTGGTTGTGGTGTATACTTCTTTTGATATGTTGCTGACTGTGATTAGTAAATATTTTCTTGAGGATTTTAGCATCTAGGTTCATTGGAGTGTAATTTTCCTTTCTTGTGGTATCTCTTTTCCCTTTGTAGTAGGGTAACGTTGGCATCGTAGAATGAGTTAGGCAATGTTCTTTCTACTTCTCTTTTTTGGAAGAGCTTAAGCAGGATTGGTGTTAGCTCTTTCCAGAATGTTTGGTAGAATTCACCTGTGAAGCCATTTGGTCATGGGTTCTTCTTAGTTGGGAGGTTTTTGATGACTGATTCTATCTCTTTACCTGTATTTGGACTGTTGAGTTCATCAATTTGTTCTTTCATCAATGTAGGCTGCTTGTGATTTTCTAGGAATATGTCCATTTCCTCTCAACTGGCCTTCATCTTGGTATATAAATTTTTCAAAATATTCTTTTATGATAATTTTTATTTCTGTGGGGTCAGGAGTGATATCTCCTTCCTCATTCCTTATTTTGTGTATTTGCATCTGCTTTCTCTTTTTCTTTGTTAGTCTGGCTAAGAGTTTGTCAATCTTCTCAAAGAGCCAGCTTCTGGTTTTGTTTATTTTTTCAAGTGCATTTTTATTTTCCATTTCATTTGTTATGCTCTAATCTTTTTATTTCCTTCTTTCTTCTCCATTGAGGGATAGTTTGTTGTTGTTTTTCAAATTCATCTAGGTGTGCAGTTAGGTCTTCAATTTTAGATCTTTCTTCTTTTATAATACATGCATTTATGGCTATGAATTTTCCTTTCAGTGCAGCTTTGGCTACATCCCATAGGTTTTGATATGTTGTGTTGTCAATTTCATACAATTCGAGATAGTTACTGATTTCTTTTGAGATTTCCTCCTTGATCAACAGTTTGTCAAGATGTGTGTTGTTTAGCTACCATAACTTTGTGACTAATATGGTTCACTGGCCCTTAGTGATTTCCAATTTCATTCTGTTGTGGTCAAAGAAATTACATTGTATAATGTCAATCTTTCTGAATTCATTGAGAGATGTTCTGTGGCCTAGCATGTGGTCTATCTTGGATTATGATCCATGTGCACTCGAGAAGAATATATATCCCCCTGTATTTTGGTGTAGTGTTTTGTATATGTCTATTAGGTCCAGTTCCTTTTATGTATTATTCAAAGTCTTTGTTTCTTTATTGTTTCTCTGTCTAAATGTTCTGTTGAATGGTGATAATAGAGTATTAAAATCCCTCAATATAATTTTTGAGGCATTTATGTGTCCACTTAGTTTTTTCAGTGTTTTCCTCATGTATTTTGAGGTGCCCTGATTAGGTGCGCTAATGTTTATGATTGTACTTTCTCCTTGAAAGATTACCCATTTTACAAATATGTACTGTCCATCTTTGTCTCTTATAATAGCTTTGCATTTAAAGTCTATTTTGTATGATACTAGGATAGCTACTCCCGCCCTTTTTTGGTTATTGTTTGCTTGTAAAATTGTTTTCTAGACATTCACTTTCAGCCTCCTTGAATCCCTGGGTCCAAGGTGGGTTTCTTGTAGACAACATATAGATGGGTCATATTTCCTTATCCTTTCTGCCCTCTGTGTCTCTTGTCTGATGAGTTTAATTCATTAACATTCAGTGTTATTACTCTCAAGGAATTTCTTACATCAGCCATATTTTCTTTGGTTTATGTATGTCATATGTTCTTTATATTTCTCTTTTTGTCTTTTTAATTGTTATTACACTTCTCTCCTACTTTTTTTTTTTTCCTTTCCACCTGTAGAACTGCCTTTAGCATTTCTTGAAGTGCATGTTTCTTATTGGCATACTCTCTTAATTTCTGTTTATCTGTGAATATATTTAAAACTCTCCATCATTTTTGAATGCCAGTTTTGCTGGATAGAGAATTTGTGGTTGGAAATTATGTCACTCCACTGTCTTCTTACCTCCATGGTTTCAGATGAGAAATCAGCACTTAATCTTATTGAGCTTCCCTTGTATGTGATGGCTCTTTTTCTCTTGTTGCCTTGAGTATTTTCTCCTTGTCTTGAACAATGAACATTTTGACAAGTATATGTCTTGGAGTAGGCCTGTTGGGATTTATACTGTTTGGGGTTGCTGGGCTTCCTGGACATGGACATCCATCTCCCTTAATAGGGCTGGGAAGTTTTCATCCATTATTTCCTTCAACACTCCTTCTGTGCCCTTTCCCTTCTCTTCTCCCTCTGTGATGCCTAATGCCTACAATGCTTATGTTTGTGCATTTTGCATTGTCAGTAAAATCCCTAAGTCCCTGATGGATTTTTACTATCTTTTTATGTATCTTTTCTATTATCTGTTTGATTTCAGATATACTGTCTTCCATATCACTAATTCTTTCTTTTGCTTGTTCAAATCTGCTGTGATGTGATTCCAGCATCATTTTGATTTCTTGGATTGTGCAATTCATCACCATCATATCTGTTATCTTTTCATGTATGTTTACAATTTCTTCAGTATGTTCTCCCAGTCTCTTCTTAATATCCTTAATCTCATCCTTCACTTCATTAAGATGATCCATGATATTTGTTTGGACAGCTTTGATTAGTTGTTCGATGTTCTGCATCTCTTCCTAGTTTTTAGTTTGTTCATTGGACTGGTCCTTATCTTCCTGTTTCTCTGTATGGTTTGTAAATTTTTGTTGCCTTCTGGTCATCATTTAATCTTGATGGGTTTATTTAGTTGATTAGCTTCTCTCTCTTCTCTAGAGTTTTGTTTAGATGATGGTTCTGTGCATGTGTTAAGTTTTCTCTTTGTCATTTTGTTCTTCTTGTTCTATTACCTTGCTCTTTTCTATATTGCCTTGAAGGAAAAATAATAGGGCCAGAGAAATTGAAAGAGGTAAGAAAGGATATAGGCTAATAGTAATAATACTAAATGTTAGAAAAGGGGCTGTATTAGACTTAATAAAAGAAATATTTAACTCATGTAAGCAGTATAGTGTAATAGGGAAAAAAATTGGAGTACCTACAATGAAACCAAATAGAGAAAAATATATAGAAAGATTTAAATGATGAGCATGATTAGGAGAGAGAGAGAAAGAATAAAGAAAGGAGTGAATTTTTTTTTAATGAAAAATAAAGAAAACAGAATAGACAAGAAAGAAATTTAAACCGATAAAGAGTTTAAAATGTGCAACCACTCTGGAAAACAATTTGTTGGGTCCTCAAAACAACGTTCCTTCTTTGGCCCTTGTGGAGCCTCTCAGTCTGCCTGACTTCATCAATCAATTACCTTGCAGGCTTCTCTCTGCAGGTTTTGAGGCAGATTTTGGTGAGTAAGCTAAATTTTTTTTTTAAGTAATCTTTATTTGGGGGAGAAGGAGAAATAAAGGACCCAAAAGAAGTTAGAACAGAAATAATGTCTATGTTTTCCCTGTCCTACAGTATCAGCTGGATATTAGATATCCTGGTGAATTACTACTCTTAGCGGAGTCAGGAATCAAACCAGGTATCTCATATATTAAAGGCAGAAATTCCTCCACTGAGCTAACTTACTAATTGAGTCAGTTAGCTCTTCAGAAAGCTATTTAGTCACTTTCCCCTGGGAAGGTTTTACTCTCCTGTGGTAGCAGGATTCAGCAGGCTGTTTGAGCAGATCCCCTCTCCCCTCTACTGGTCTGGTTGAGTTCCCTTTTGAAATTCAAATGGGACCCTGAAGACTGAGTTTGCCTCACTGAAATGGTTTAGCAGCCTCTTCTAGACCACACCCACCTCCAAGGGCCCCTAAATAGGCTTGTGGAAACTTATTAAGCACTACCCACTGCCTAAATCCCTTAGGGAAGTTGAAATTCTGATAGTCGTCAGTGCAGAAATATTAAGTTGGCTGAGTCCACCCTCTCTCAAGCCAAGCCTCTCTATCCCAGGGCAGTTAGGTAAATCAGGCTTCCTCAGCAGATTCACCTCTCCCCTCAGCCTGGTACCACTTCAATCCAGTTGGTGTGCTCCCCAAAGCTCTAAGGGGGTCCAGCCAACCAAACCCACAGAAAGGAGACCCCTCTCCACTCTTTGCCAGAACACTCCCACTCTCTGAGAATGCTCCCTCTCTCTGGGTTGCCAGTGGGAGTCAGGCCTTACCCTAGCCCTTTGCCCTGAGGGTGGAGCTTAGCCATCCACATCCACAATTTTCAGCTCAGGGCTAAAAACTTGTGGTTTTATTTTTGAACAATCTATCTCCCTGTTCAGCTCCCTCCAGATAGATGTCCCAAAGATCTCACTCTGTGGGCTTCCAGAACAGCTCACTTGGGCAGGATCCTGTCCCCAGTCAGCTGTCTTTTGTGAGAGAGATTGTGAGTGCCCACTTAAACCAATGCCATCTTGCCTTCTCCTTCCAGTGTCTTTTTAATATCCTTTATCTCTTTTTTTCACTTCATTAAATTGATTCATGATAGTTGTTTGGGAATCACTGTTCAGTTGTTCCATATACTTTGCATCTCCTCCTGCATTTTAGTTTTTTCATTAGACTGTGCTATGTCTTCCCTTTTCTTAGTACAGCTTATCATATTTTTGCTGGTGTCTTAACATATGTTTATATTGATGCACTTGTTCAGCTGTTTAGCTTCTCTTTCTATTCTAGGTTTTTATTTCATTTTGATTTCCTTTAAAGTTCTTCTTAGGCACTTGGTTCCACTTATTTATATATCTTTGCAGTAGTTCATATTCTCCAGAAAAAATCTTAAGTCAATAAAAAGGAAAGACAGAAAATGAAATAAATAATAATAAAAAGTGGAAAATTAACCATGAAAGATCCTATAAACAGATAAATAATAAGAGTGAAAAATCATAAAAATAAAAAGGAATAAGAATAAAAATATTGTTAGAGAAAAAAGTATAGGAAAAAATTAATTGAAAGACTGGAAGGATGAGACGAGAAGAAAAATATGAAGACCAAACAAAAGAAGGTGAAATCAAAGAAAATAAAAGTAAGAAAGAAAAATGAAAGAATGAAAAGAAATAAAGAATATGAGAAAAAAGAAAAAAACAACGGAAAAAAATCAAAGAAATACCAGGTCTCCTTCTCAGGCCACTGGCAATTATCTTGGGATGCCAATGCTCAACAAACAATCACCCCATCACCCACCCTCTTCAGGTAATGTAACTTGATATAGAGAAAAATATTTTAAAGAGTAAAAATTTAAAAACTTTTTAAAAATCTCAGCAAATTCTCTGTTGCAAATGCTTTCCCTGCATCGCCACCTCCCCAAGGTAGTCAGCTGGATGCCTGACAATCCACTGGATCACTCTCTGGTTCTCTTCTATTCCCAGGCCAGTTGGTCACCTGTCAGCTCACCAGCTGCCTCTTTTGGCTCTCCTTTCCTTCAGGCCAGTTGGGCATCTGACAGTTCCCCAGGTGCCTCTCAGTGTTCCCCTTTCCCTATGCTGGTTAAGCATCTGACAGCTCACTGGCTGCCTCACCCATCTCTCCTCTTACCCTGACAGTTGGGCACCTGTCATTCCATCCCCTCACTGACACAGTTCCTATGTCTCACAGGGCAGGTGGTTGTGAAAGTTTGCCGGATCAGCTCCACCATCTCATCTCCCTGAAGCCACTTCTGTGCCACCTCACATGTCTCCTTTTTCCAGAAACTGGCTGAGATCTGGTCTTCCAGAATTATCTTCCTTCCCCCACTAGTCCTCTCTACTCCTGAGCTGGCTGTGTGTTGGTCACCAAACCTGTTTCTTCTCACAGCTTCCCCTCTCAAGAGCCAAATGAGCGCTGATGTGTTGCCTGGTGGCTTGCCTCACTCTCAAAGCTGGCTGAGCATTGCTTTTCCAGCCAAATCACTTCCACCACTTCCACCTCCCTCTGAGTTGGCTGGGTGCTGACCTGCTTGCCTTATCTTCTATGGCTTCCTTCTGCCCTGGCCAACTGGGTGTCTCCTCTTTAGTTGCCCTCTAGGATTGTCCCCACAGTAACATGGCTTCACTTCTGCCAGGTAAACCTGTCTTCCTTGCTGAAGTTTTTGGAGGAGGAGTGCAGCTTACTCTTCCCTAGTCTGCCTTCTTGGATTGCCCCCAAAGAATAGAATTTGACCCTCTAAGGATTAAGTTCTTCATGTAGGATATTTGAGGATGGTCATAACAAGTCTCATCCATAATTTGTATGAGTTTCCTTCCTTATTTTCACTTATATTATAAGATATATACCACCGCATTCCCTGTAAAACAGAAGCATATTTATCTCATTATATCATGCATATTGATAAATAATACAAAATGGACTTTTTCTAGGATATGAATATTTTGATATGAATATTTTGAGATGAGAAGAGCATTGTAGTTTTTGGCTCTCACAAAAAGTTGCACACTTATTTACTGCCATGATACTTAACCCCTCCTTGTGGATTATGTTAGATGCTATATATCTTGAATAATTGTGAGGTATTAGAATGAGTAATTCTGAAAATAGGTGAAATGTCCAGCTTGCTAAATAAATAACAATATAAGGATACATCCTAATGCAACACGGACTGCATTGTTTAGCAAATGGTTTTCTGGGTTCCCTGTTGGTGTTGGACTTGGAAGCTTTATGGGTCCAATTGTTACTTCCCACTCATGTAACATCCTTGAACTTGTTCACAGCCATTAAACATTTGATCACTAAGTTCCTTGCTGCTTTCTTAGGCTTAGCATTGCCAGTCGTATGATCATTCCTCCCATTTGAATTGTGTTAACATCTGAATGTTATTTTCAAATATTTGGGGTTATTCCATATAAAATTCAGTTGAAGGTCTTTTTATGGACTCTTATATTGACATCATACCAATCACATAAGATAAAAATTACTTTTTATTATAAGTATAAAATTGTGTATAATGTAATGATTGTGAAAATAGTAATTTGTGTATACAAACATTTATTATTAATTATTAACAATATAGAAGCTATGAGAGAAAAATGAACAAAAAACATATATAAAATGCTATTGAAGAGCTATTGCTATGAGTTCAATTCCAGCAACCAAGAAGTCCTTATAAGGTAAGTATAAACCAACTATCACTTGGCTCCCCAAAGTCAACAATGTTCAGGTGATCAGGCCATGAATTAGCAGAGACTTTGTGGGGCAAGGTGACTCCAGCAAAGACTTTAAATTCTCTTTTGGCATGAGGGTGTCTGAAGAAGCACCACATGCAGTAACATTTCTTCCAGACTACAAAATCATAGCAAGGAACTTCTGAGAGCACAGCAGCTGTGAAGATCCTTTTATATTTATATAAGGTTGCTATTGAATAACTCATCAAAAAGAACCTTTCTTAGTGTATTTTTCCAAGATGTCATGTTTTTTTCTTACAGACATATTCTTTTACTTACTCTGTTCCTTAATGACCCCCAAACCTGTTTTTGAAGTACAATAATTGCATTCTCATGACATCTTGCCTGATAGTGTCCATCACTGGGATGCAGGGTTTTTAATTTTTTTTTTCCCTAAATTTATCCCCATATATTTCAAATAATTCATTGGTGAACATTCTCAAGAAACTCTTAGAATTTCGAAGGTTTATTTTCATTACTTAATACTCTTTCAGAAGCAACAAAGCTTAAGGGACTATTCTAAGATAGATTCAAAGATTACATGTGCCATTATAGTCATTTACCTTTACATTTTATGTTGTCACTTTTCAAGTTAATTGCATAAGCTTTACCATTAACTTTGGTGACTTTGTGGCTCTCAGACACATATTTATTTCAATTCATGTAGGGTGAGCAAGCTGATTCTGCTTTATTTCACCTTATTCACACAGGCTGTAGATATATTATTTTATCTATAACTTATGTACCTACACAACATTTTTATCTTGTTCTCTAAAAGCTATTAGTCTTATTACCATGGTACAAGGACTTTAACATTTCATTGAGCAAACACTAATGCTGAAACCATTTTTGAGAGTTTTTGTTTTCTCAAGGTTTACAAAAAGAAAGTCTGTGTTATCTGTCAATAAAAAAGCTGTTAATCTAATTAATCTCAACAGATTGTTCAAAGCAAGGCACTGAATTTCAACTTTTCTGAAGGCTGCCATTACTGGAACCACTGAGAATTGTCAAAGCTATATATAACCCAATTATCTCCAGAAAAAGTTTACAAAGCCTAATAGAGAAACCCAATGTAAATTTCTTCCTATGGTTGAGAATAAAAATACTCCTTTTTGAGAAAGGACTTTCTAGGGTATGCTCAGTGAAGATAACTGAAGATTCATGTTGATAGGCTTTAATCTCTGAACATTTATGTGACGTATTCATGTTTGTGAAGACAAATCTCATATCTCAGGCCACAGGTTTGTTTTTAAACTTGATGCATTTTCCTTTATAGGCTTGCATTTTGAATTTTATAACACATGAACAAAATCCTAATTTGACCAAGATAGAGTGGCAGTTTTTTATACTCTTTGCATTTGTATGGTTTTGTATAATTATTTTTTCATGGCATTATTTACATTTAAGAGTGAGATTTAGGTCTTTACATATATTAGATCAATTTAGTTCAGAGCTTTCATTGTGTATAAAAAAGGTCTAATTTTCTCCATTTTAATTTGCATCATCTTATCTCTTTATTCTTTTGACTATAAGGGCACTACATCATATTAAAAGGCATGGGAAATTTCACCATTATCACAGAATTTCTCCTTATGGATATTTCAAGCTCCTGGGATCTTCAAGTCTTAAAAGTCTGGTATTCTTAGTGATTTTTCTGGGAGCCCTGACCTGAAAACTTATGACTATTTCTGTTACTGTGATGGACCCACATCTTCACTTTCCCATGTATTTCTTTATTGGAAAATTATCCTTGAGCGATTTGGGTTATATCTCAGTTACTGTTCCCAAATCGGTTGTGAATACTCTGACAAGCAGCAATTTGATTTCCCTCAAGGAATGTGCTGCTCAGACTTTCCTGTATATCTTATTTGCAACCACAGAGTATTTTTTCCTAGTGGTGATGTCCTATGACCGCTATGTTGTCATTTGCCACCTCTGCACTATGGTGTCACTATGACCCCACATTTGTGCTCATAGATAACAGGTGGCTCATGGGCCATTGGGCTGGTCTATTCTGCAGTTCACACAGGCACCATATTCAGGCTTCCCTTCAGAGAGTCCAATGTGATCCATCAATATTTCTGTGACATCCCTCATGTTATGAGCATCTCATCTCCAGGCACGAAGTTTTCTGAGACTGTGACCCTTGCTGTAAGTTCTTGCCTTGTCTTAATCAGCTTTGTTTTCTTATTTACTTCATATGTTAACATCTTTTTAACTGTTCTCCAGATGCATTCTGTGGAAGCCAGTAACAAAGCCTTATCAACCTGTTCTCCACAAATAGCTACTTTTATTTTATTTATCATTTCTGGATTGTTTCCTTGTTTGGGGCCCATCACAAAGGAATCAACAATCCATACTCTCCTTACGACCATGTTTTATACCATGGTGCCCCCCTTTGTAAACCCTGTCATCTTTAGCCTGAGGAACAGAGAGATTAAAAGAGCTCTAAGCAGAATGTTTGGTAGGTATTTCCAGTTTACTTAAAGGAATTCATTTTTTAATGGGAAACAATATATCAATAATCAATGAAGGAAAGAGAACGTATGTAAAATATTGCCTTAAAATTTGGATAAAATAAAAATTTTATTCATTTGTTTTTTAAACAAGGAATAGTTAATCACTGAGCAGATATTTTCTTTAATAAAATGAATTATTATTTTTTGTAACAACTCTTTTTCAAATGCAAATAGTAAAGACTGAATATTGGATAGAGGTGATATCTTAATATCCTCATGTTGGTTTAATCAAAGAAAGATCTTGAAATGTTAATCACTTTTCCATATTCACACTGCATTGGGTGGAAAGTTGGAGAGAAAACTCAGTTCATTCTACCTGCAAATATATGCACTAAGGTCTTCGCTGTTTTCACCATCTAATATAATTGTTATTTGTTCAGTTTATTCCTTGATTACATATAACTATACATGCTTGAATCAGGGACCCTTTTATCAGTATAACTTACACATTATGTCTATGATATTAAGGTGTATTGTTTCTAGATAAATTATATACAGAAGTCCTTAAACCTGTAAATATAACAATTAATATTCCTAACTATGAGCAACATACAATCTATATCAGGGTTGGCACATTAGAGATATAGCAGTGGAGAGACAGAAGGCAGTTGATATTCACATTAGGGAAACAGTGATCTACTATCTTGTAGCCATGCAGACAAGGAATGAGGACAAAAATATGGAATATATTTATATTTTAAAAGACTAAATCATCTAATAAAGATTCAATGCATAAGCTAAATATTAATCATTTGGAGTGACAAAGGATAAGGACATGATAGCATGGTAATACTGAACTCAGGTATGGACATTTCTGCACATGAAATCATTGAATAAGACACAACGGGGTACATAAAAGGGAATACAGAGATCTGATACATTGCAGGCTGGTGATAATGGCAGGTATGTGATGAAAACCCAGAAGTTATGCAATTTTCATGATTCTTTTGAGATAGAAAATAGAATTTGTTTGCAATAACCTAAATAAATGCTACTAGGATTATTGTTTATATAAGGCTTACTTCTGTGTACAGTTATTTGCTATCATTCCAGTTGTGTGTGTGTGAGAGAGAGAAAGAGAGAGAGAGTATATTAACAACAAAAAGCTTTTCCTATCTTCCTGATGTACAGATATGTAAATAAACTTGAACTATGCTAATAATTAAATTTAATTCAACAAAATTATAACAGTCATGGTTTGATCACCATTTGAACAAAGCACACAAACAGTTGCCCTTCATGTAAAATTGCTATATAAAAATTAATTTTTATGTAAATATCACTGTGTATTTAATGTTTTATTAATTCTAATAAATATTATTAAATAAAACTTTTTTATATTAACCATTAAAATAAATGTTAGTAATTTTCATTTTATTGCTTAACAATTGGTCAGTAAGAATGGCTAAAATATAAATAATGGTTTCTTTTTTTAAAGGAAAGATTTATTTATTTATTTCTCCACTTCCCCCCTCATTGTTTTGTGCTTGCTGTCTGCTCTCTGTGTGTTCTTCTGTGTCTGCTTGTTTTCTCATTAGGAGGCACCAGAAACCAATTCTGGGACCTCCAGAGTGGAGGAAGGTGCTGAATCTCTTGTGCCACCTCAGCTCCCTGGTCTGCTGTGTCTCTTATTGTCTCTCTTCTGTGTCGCTTTTTTTTGCATCATATTGCTGTGCCAGCTCTCCGTGTGGACCAGAACTCCACTCAAGCCAGCTTGCTTTTCATCAGGAGGCTTTGGCAATCAAATCCTGCACCTCCTATATGGTAGACGGGAGCCCAATCACTTGAGCCACATCTGCTTCCCTAAGTAATGGTTTCTTATTTTTATAACTACTGAAGTGTACCTCACAGTATCTAATACATTAATCCATTTCTTAATCCAGGACTACCAACTCTCAGCTTACTAAATGATTTTGTTTTCAACATTATCTTTTATCCATTTATAATCTAATCAGCACTGCACCATTTGACATTGTGTTTGCATCCTATTCTTCGTAGAGCATGGTAAAACTTTTCATTATTGCCTTTCTTAGGTGGCCTTTGTTTCTGTCTAAGTTTTCATGTTTTATATTATTAATTAGTTAGAGATTCTAATCACAACCATAGAAAAATTATCTGTTCAATATATTATTTTTGTCTATGAATTTGGGTATGTGTCCATAATCCTTTGATTTTAAAATTTTAAAAAAATATGTAATAGCAGATATTTATTCCTTTTTAATTGTAACAAAATAAACCATCTCCCATTGTTCTAATCACCTGCTAACTTCATCTATGTATTCTCAGTGATTGAGATAACTTTCATTTACCAACAAATTATTTTTGCCAATATTTTGTGGATTTATATATTTTTAAGGATGTTCATAACAATGCAAGCTTGCAAAGGTTTCTTTTTTTTCTATTAGTTCTATAGTATTAACCTTTAAAAGGAGGCTTTTAATGTCCCTGGGTTCCACAAATATAAAGGAAGAAGGAAAGTATACAGGTGAATTTTCTTCCTCTGGTAATACAGTGTTCCTGTCATCATCTATGAAGCAATCTACTTCCCTGTGGTTTGGGCAAACTCTTTATCAAGTTACTAAATTACTTTAAATATATGCAACTATTTCTTAGCACTGCTCTGTTCCTTTGATATAATTAGCACTGCATCAGAACTATATTGTATTAAGTATTTATTAGTATTGATATCTTTTATTTCAATGACAACCCTTCAAAGAGTTGTCTGCATTGACCATTATGCATCAATTTTAATTTTAGAATGGATTATTTATTTTATCAAAAATTTAACTTCACTGCAGAGTGTGATTTTCATTTAATACAATATTACTTTTGAGCTGAAACTTTCTTTTATAATAGATTTTGTCCAATCTTTGAATAAGGCATATTATTGAAGTGTTTATTTTTCCCTACACCCTTCATTATTTATAACTTTCATTTTTAATTACAATAAAATTCACTTGACATACCTTAGTTTTATTTCTACTTATGTAAATATGAAAATAATTTATGTTTCATATACTGTTAATGAGGTAATCAATATAGTCATTATTGACATTGCTGTTATTATTGCTTTTGTGGCTATTGTTATTATTTCAAAGCAATAAGATGAAAAGCCCTGCTCAATAAACAATTTGGACTTATATCCCCAGCTTCTCTCAGAATGGTAGAACATAACCTTAAAACACATTATATAATTAATTTGCATACAATAGACAAGAGCTATCAGAAAAGGTCTGTTGAAATTATGTTTGCTTTGTTTGAGATAGTAATCTCTTGACTATCCTGGATGTCCTGATTGAAACACCAGATAATATTTCTTTCATTCTTCCTCTCTGATGTTTACGTAAAGAAGTAATACACTAGAAGGTAAGTTAAGAAATATAACATAATGAAACATCAAATGAAATACGAATATGGGTAATATTGCATATATGACTTTACAAAATATAAATATGAATAAACTAGAGAGACAGAAACAGAATAGCAGCTATGTATGGCAAGGGAAGCATGGAGAAATGAGTGGTGATGATTTTTTTGTTTGTTTGCTTTTTTACTTGTCTGATTTTTGTTTTTTAATCATTATTTTAATTGGAATAATGAAAATGCCTTAGTAATGATTAAAGTTATTTAATTATGTGTTTAATTATAGTTAATTAAAGTGTTAATTAACTATGTGCTTATACCAAATACCATTATTTCTACACTTTGGATTGATTTATGCTTTATTAGTATGTATCAATAAAACAGAGTTGTTAACAAAAAAAAGTAGTACATGTCAATTGCAGTATCAGAATATGTGCTGCAGTAGAAATTATAAGGACTCTTCCAATAAGAGAGCCAAATTTACTTTGAAAATAATTGGAAATTTCACATATATTTATGTTTCCCCCATTTTTTTCAATTTTCTCCTAATTTCCACCTTTACAAGATTGTCAAATAAGGTAGACTCACTACCATAATTACAGAAAACACTGTAGTCATTCCCATTTGACATTTCAAACCCATACTGTCAATTATATTTTTCCTGTCTCCTTGTGAAATATTGGACAGTCACTTTGGGTAATAAAAGTCCAATACTATCTAATAATCACTTTGTTCCTGAAAGAAAAATGCATTGCAATATCAATCTTCCCTTCCCCAAATTTGGATCTCCTGTATAATTGGCCATTTAGTCAGGGGAAAAGGACATGTTTACCTGGTGTTGTTTCTTCTTTTTTTAATTACAGAAGTTGTGGGTTTCCAGGAAATCATGCATAAAATTCAATATTCCATATGCCACCTTGTTATTAGAAACTTCCATATTTGTGGTACATTTGTTACAATTTATGGAAGCACATTTTTATATTGTACAATTAATAATAATGTATGGTTTAAATTAGGGTTCACTATGTTGTGCAGTCTTATGGATTTTTTGAAAAATTTTGTTCTAGTGCAATATATACTACAAACATTCCCCCTTTCAACCACATTCTAATATATAATTCAGTGCTATTAATTGAATTCATAAAGTTGTGCTGCTCTAACCATCATCTATTAGCCAACTTTCCATCATCCCAAATAGAAACCCTGCACGTTTTTTGTTTTAACTTCCTATTCCCTACCCCTTACCCCGACCCTGTCCCCTTGTAACCTTATCCTAAATTCTGACTCTATGAGTTTGCTTATTCTAATTAATTCCTATCAGTGAGATCATGAAATATTTGGGTGTTAAATGGTACCTCATTGAATTTTTTATTAGTTTTTTCTTTATTAGAGAAGTTTTGGGTTTACAGAAAAATCAAGCATAAAACATAAGAATCCCATATACTGCCCATCACCAACATGTTTTATTGTTTTGAAACAGTTCTTACAATTGATGCTAGCACATTTATATAATTGTACTATTAATTAAACACTATGGTTCACTTTATGGATCACATTTTGTACAGTGTAGTTCCCTGTAGTATTTAAAATATTTTTTTCCATTGCCAAATATATAATCTAACATTTCCCTTTTTAATCATATTCAGATATATATTTCAGTGCTTTTAATTGCATTCACAATGTTGTGCTACCCTCACTAACATCTATTAACAAAACATTTCCATCATTCCAAATAGGAACCCTGTACATTTTAAGACTTAACTTACATTCTCTATCATAACCCTGTCCCCTGGACCTATATTCTAGATTCAGACTCAAGAAGTTTTCTTTTCTTAATTATCAGTGTGGTCAAACAACATTTGTACTTTTGTGTCTGGCTTATTTTACTCAACATGATGTTTTCAAGGTTCATCCATGTTGTCATGTGTATCAGGATGTCATTACTTTTTATGACTGATTGGCATTCCATTGCACATATATTTATATCATTTCATTTATCTATTCATTGGTGGATGGATAATTGGGTTGCTTCCATCTTTTGGCAGTTATGGATAAAGCCACTATGAACATCGGTGTAAAGATATCTGTTTGAGTCACTGCTTTCAATTATTTTGCATATATACCTAGTAGTTGGATTGGTGGGTCATATAATAGTACTATACTTATCTTTCTGAGGACCCAACAAATTGTCTTCCAGAGTGGCTGCACCATTTTACATTATCACAGGCAATGAATGAGTGTTCTTATTTCTATGCATCCTGTTATTATTATACTTGTTATTTTCTGTTTTTACTAGCAGCCATTCTAGTGGGTATGAAATGCTATATCATTGTGGTTTGGATTTGCATTTATTTGATGGTTAATGAGATTAAGCATCTTTTGATGGTCTTTCTTCTCATTTGTAAATCATTTTTTGAGCGATATCTAGGCAAGTCTTTTGCCCAATTTTAAATTGTGTTTGGCTTTTCTTTGTTAAGTGAAGGATTTCATTATGTCTTCTGAATACTCATCTTTTATCTGCATGGTTTCTCCCATTTCATAGGTTATCATTTTACTTTCCTGATAAAGTCCTTTGAGACTCAAAAGTTTTTAATTTTAATCAGGTCCAATTCATGTATTTTTGTTGCCTATGTTTTGGGTGTAAAGTCTAAGAAACCATTGCATAACAAAAAGTCTTGAAGATACTTCCATACATTTTCTTCTAGAAGTTGTATAATTCTGGCTTTAATATTTAGGTCTTTGACCAATTTTTAGTTGATATATGTATATGGTGTTACATAGGGATCCAACCTCATTCTTTTGCAGACAGAGGTCTAATTTTTTCCAGCACACATTTGTTGAAAACACCAATCTTTACCAATTGAATGCACTTAGCACTGTTGTCAAAAATCAGCTCACCAGATGTGAGGTTTTATTTCCAAGCTATCAATTCAATTCCATTTGTCTATATGTCTGTCCTTGTGCCAGTTCCATGCCATTTTGCTTTCTGTTACTTTCTTCTCAACAATTCAATTTTATTGATGCATATTAAAAAAGCATAAATCCAGCCAATGTATATAATCAATGGTATTTGCTATAATCACATAGTTCTGCATCCATCACTTCAGTGTTAGAGCATTTTCATTATTCCTATAATAATAATAGTAAACAAAAAGCAGACAAACAAAAAACTCAACACCTCTCAATCACTCTGTTTCCCCTGCCATACATAGTTGCTAATTAGTTTCTGTTTCTCTTGTTTATTTGCATTTATATTTTGTAAAAACAATCTTATATATGAAATATTAACCATATTCATATTTCATATGATGTTTCACTGTTATACAGTCCCATGTTACACTTTGTAGCTTTCTTTCTAGTAATATATATGTCCTTAAACTTTACCTTTCAATCCCTGACTTACCCGTATAATAGAACTGCTAGCCACAAACACCATGATGTGTCCTCACCATTTCCATTCATGTCCAAGGATTTACAAATAACCTTTTAGCCAACTCGGCAGAGATTATCCCTCAGCTTTCCATTCTCTACCCTTATTCTATTTTCTGGTAACCTACATTCTAATTAGTAATTCTAAGTTTATGCAATATATTTAGTTCACAACAGCACAACCATGCAGTATTTGTCCTTTTGTGTCTGGCTTGCTTCACTCAGCAAAATATCCTCCAGATTCATCCATGTTGTCATATGCATCATGACTTCATTTTTTCTTACAACTGCTCAATATTCCATCATGTGTATACACCACTGTTTATCCATTCATCAATTGCTTCCCCCCGCCCAGAATGACTCCCTTGTCTGTTTGCTCATTGCTTTTACTTGTTTTGTGTTCATTTTGTCACTCATTGTCTGCTCATTTCTTCTTTAGGATGAACCAGGAATTGAACCTAGGCTCTCCCATGTGGGAGGCAGACACCCAACTGCTTGAGCCATATCCATTCCCTACTCAGGTTTTTTTGGGAGCAGACAGTTTGCTTGCTGTCTGCTCGTTGTTTGCTCATTGTCTGCTAATTGCTTGTGCTCATTGTCTGCTCTTGTTTTTGCTCAATGTCTGCTCATTGTCTTTGTTCTGTATTTGCTAATTGTCTGCTAGGTGTTTGTTTGTCTTCTTCAGGAGGCACCAAGAACCAAACCAAGGACCTTCTATGTGGAAAGCAGGAGCCCAACTTCCTGATACATATCTGCTCCCCTCATCAGTTGCTTTTTTTTTCCGACAGTAAACTTTTATTGAACTCCATACCAGTAAAAAACTAAAACTAAAAATTATTATGATACAAAATAGGAAAAAATACTTTTAGTTTACATTAAAGCAATTTTAAAAGGAGGAAGACCTTAAATGTTCATATTGGCTACTTGTGTTGTAATAAACATTAAATAAAAATTTAATAAGAGTGAATATGAAATTTCAATTTCAAAGATTTTCAAATTCAGTAAAATATTTCTTATACAAACTGAAATTTGCACTCACAAACAAAAATATTACACCTTGCAATTTGCATTGTTTCACTGTTTTGTTTGCTTGCTTGTTTGGGGGGACAATTCCTCTCTGCTGTTATGTTCTTTTATAATATATTTTTTATTTTTTCTAAAAGATACTTAAATTACATATCTTAAATTACATAGAATGTTACATAAAAAAATATAAGGGATCCCCATATGCCCCACTCTGCACACCTCCCACTTTTCCCCACATTAACAACTTTCATTAGTGTGGTGTATTCATTGCAATTGATGAACACATTTTGGAGCATTGCCACTAAGGATGGATTACAGTTTACACTGGAGTTTACAATCTCTCACACTCAATTCTGTGGGTTATGGCAGGATATATAATGGCCTGTATGTGTCACCACAATATCATCCAGGTCAATTCCAAGTACCAAAAGTTCCCCATATTACACTTCTTTTTCCCTCTCCCTGCCTTTAATACCTTCAGTGGCCACTGTCTCCACATCAATGATGTAATTCCTTCCATTGCTAGGATCACATTAAGTTTATAGGAGAATATCAGTAAGTCCATTCTAGTTCATATTTTATTCCCCAATCCTGAGGCTTGAGTGAAGCAAGCCAGACATTGAAGGACAAACATTACATGAACAGTCTAATATGAATTAAGCAAATTGAGCAGACTCAGAGAGTTAGAGTCCAGAAGTTAGGTTTACAGGAAATAGAAAGGGAGAAGGTTGTGAGCCAATGCTCATATGAGCAAAATCTATGATAAGGTGGGAATCAGTTGCTTTTTAAATAATTTCTAAGTTTAAATAGCCAAGTTCTTCAAATTCATTCTTCTTTTTCAAGTTGACTTTGTCCCTTCAGGGTCCCTTACACTACCATATAAATTTGATAATTGAATTTTCTACTTCTGTAAAGAAGGTTGTTTTAATTTGATTGGGATTGTTTTGATTTTGTAAATCATTTTAGATGGAATGGAAATCTTAACAATATTTAGTCTTCTAATACATGAACACTGAATGCTCTTCAATTAATTTAGGTCATCTTTTATTTCATTTAACAATATTTTGCAGCTTTCTGTGGGCAAATCTTTTACATCTTTGGTTAGATTTATTCCTGGACATTTGATTATTTTCATTGCTATTTTAAATGGAATAATCTTCTTAATTTCTTCATCTGATCACTGCTAGTTAATAAAAAGACTATTGATTTTTGGGGATTTGATATTGCACTTTGCTGAATTCCTTTATTAGTTCTAGGAGATTTGTTATGGATTTTTCAGAATTTTCTGCATATAGTTATCGTATCATCTGCAAATAGGAAAAGTTTCATTTCTTCCTTTGCCTTTGGGATGCCATTTATTTCTTTTTCTTGCCTACTTGCTATTGCTAGAACTTCCAGTACAATATTGAGTAATAGTGCTGTCAGTAGGGATCCTTGCCTTTTCCTGATCCTTGTGAGAAAGCTTAAAGTCTTTAACCATTAGGTTTGATATTAGATAATATCTTTCATGATATTTATCATGTTAAGATTATTTCTTACTATTCCTAGGTTACTATGTGTTTTTTATCAAGAAGGGAGTCTATATTTTTGTCAAATGCCTTTACTTCCTTATATATTTACATTCCCCCCCCCGCTTCATTTTGTTAATATGATGTATCACATTAATTGATTTTCTTATGTTGAAGCACTCTTGAATAACTAGGATAATCCCACTTAATCATGTTGTATAATTCATTTAATGTGCTGTTGGATATATTTGCTAGTAATTCATTGATGATTTTTCTTCTATATTTGTAATAGATACTGTCCTGTAATATTCTTTTTTATGATATCTTTATCTGCCTTTAGTATGAGGATGGTATTTGCCTCATACAATGAATTAGGGTGTGTTACCTCCAATTCAATTTTTTCCATTTATTTTTCTTTTTTCCTTTACTTATTTTGTTTTTTATTTATTTGTTTATGTTTTTTTATAACACTTTTTTTTTTCTCATCGAATTCTTGAAAGAGTTTGAGCAGGATTTTTGTTGTTTCTCCTTGTAATGCTTGGTAAAATTCACCAGTGAAATGATGTGGTCTTGGGATATTTTTATGGTGAGTTATTAGTTTATTAGTTTAATCTCTTTCATTTTTAGTTGTTTCTTTCTTTACATCTTCCATTTCTACTTGTGTCAGTAAAGGTAGTTTGTGTGTTTCTAAAATTTGTCCATTTCATATAGGTTAAAAACTTTTGATGTCATACAGTTTTTTACAGCATCCTCTTATAATCCTTTTTATTTTTGTGGTTTTAGTATTAATTTCCCCTCTTCATTTCTGATTTTAATTATTTTCAGCCTTGCTATTTTTTCTTGTTAGTTTACCTAAAGTTTTGTAAATTTTAATGATCTTTCAAAGAACCATCTGTTGGTTTAATTTTTCTTTCCATTTTCGTTCTTCATTTATTTCTGTTCTAATATTTATTTCCTCCCATCTGCTCTTTTTCGGGTAATTTTTCTTTTCTTTTTGTAATTCCTTTTGTTGGAGGTTATGTCTCTGTTTTAGGATCTTTCTTCCTTTTTAATGTTATAATTTATAGTGATAAAATTCTATCTTAACATTGCCTTTCCTGCATCCCATAAGTTTTGAAGTATTCTGTTTTCATTCACCAGAAGGCATTTCCTAAATTGCCTTGTTCTTTCTTCTTTAATCAAAGATGTTTAGGTATGTTTTAATTTACACATGTTTGGAAATTTTCTAGTTCCCTCTCTGTTATTGATTTCTACTTTAATTCCATTGTGGTCAATGAAGATAGATTATATAATTTAAATATTTTTATCTTATTTTATTGAGACGTGTTTTGAAACCTAACACATTGTATGTCCTGGAGAATGGCCTACATATATCACAGAGATTTCTGTCTTCTGCTGTTGTGTGAAGTGTTCTATATATGTTTGATAGGTCTGGTTGGTTTATAGTCTTTCTCAAGTCTTCTACTATCATTTTGATCTTCTTTCTAATATTCTATATTTATTGAAAGTGGTCTGTTGAAGCCTCCTACTTTTAATATAGAACTGCCTATTTCTCCCTTCAAATCCATCAAAATACACTTAATATTTTTGAAAGCTCTGCTGTTAAGTAGAGATATATTTAAAATGATTAACATTTTTTTAAAAATTTACCCATTTATCAGAATATAATGTCATTTTTCCCTTGAAACTTTTTTGACCTGAAGATTTATCATTAATTTTTATGTATTTGCATTTTAGAAACTGTAAGAAGTAAAAAGAAGAGGTGCATATAAAATATATAATACAATGCCACTGGTGCTTATAATTACCTATATGGTTACATTTGCAAGAGAACTTTATTTTTTTATGATGCTTTTCAGTCTATGGTTTTGTGTATTTTTCTTTAATTCTGAAGAAATACCTTTATTCTTGCTTATAGGGCAGATCTAGTGGTGAAAAACTTCCTCTGCTTTTGTTTCTATGGGAATGTCTTAAAGTTTCCCACATATTTTAAATAAAATCAAGATATATAAAATTATTGGTTGACAATTGTTTTTTTCTTCCAACACTTTAAGGTGTTCCATCCTCATTTTTCCCTTCATAGTTTTTGATGAGAAATTGGCACATTTTGGGGGATACTCATACATAGCTATTAAATTTTCCTTGAAACTTTCAGAAATCTTGCCTTATCTTTGGCATTGGGCGTTTTGATTACAAAGTTACCGTCTAGTTTATACTATGTGGATTTCATTGTGTTTCTTAAATGTGTGTATTCATGTCTTTCATTATATTTGGGAAGTCTTCTGCCATTATTAAATTGAATATTTTTTCTACTCCATTCTTGCTTTCTTCTGGGACTCTCAGAATGCCTATATTGTTAACTGATGGTGTCACACAGGTCTCTTATACTCTGCTCACTTTCCTTCATTCTATTTTTCTTCCCATTCCTCAGTCTTATTTACTTCAAATGTTTTACCTTTGAGTTCATTGTTTCTTACTTTTGCAGATTCACTCTGCCATTCTAAACTTCAAGGGAAATTTTTAAATAAAATTTTCTTGAAGTCTATCACTCGTACATGGAAATACATAAACATACATATATATTAAAATTTGTGAATTTACAAAACAAATATGCATATCATCATACAAGGCTCCCATACATCTCCCCACCACCAATACCTTGCATTGTTGTGAAGTATTTGTTACAAACTATGAAAGAGCATTCTCAAAATATGACTATTGATTATAGTCAATATCTTATATTTGGTGTATTTTCCTCCCAATCCACCCAATTATTAACACTCTATATTAGTATTATGTATTTGTCATCCTTCAGAAGAATACATTTTCACATTTGTCCTGTTACCCAGAGACTATCATCCACCCTTTATTCCCTGTGTTAAATAGTCCTATATTTTGTGCAATCCATTCAAAGTTTACACTCAGTGGCTCTTATTTGCACCACTGAGTTGTCCTGTCATCACCTCAGTTAATTTTAGAACATTTTCATTACTCCAAAAAGAAAAACAACATTCCCCCTTTATCCCCTATTTTTGTCCTTTTGCATTAAAAAATATCTTCTTGCAATTGCTGTAAAATATTACAATATTAATCTTAACTCTTGTCCATAAGTTATGTCAATTGTAATTTTCCCACCTATCACCATATTCTTAGCATTTTGTAAAATAAGAGCATTCTTATATTTATGCTATTCACCAAATTCTTCATCCACCGAAATCACTAGGTTATAAATTCCCTAGATTATTCTCAACTGTCTTTCAATTGACATTTACTTCCACAGACTACCCCTTTCAGCCAAAACCACACTTAGATATCAGGAGTGTTATTTATACACATTATAATTTGTTATTCTCAACTCTATTCATTTCCACACTTTTCAAATTAACCTTATTAATAATGACACATACATAAAACCTTCCATTTCCTAGTAATTTATAGTCTAGAGTTTACCTCCATGATTTTACTCATCATATTTAATTCATATTAATGAGACCATACAATATTTGTCCTTTTGTGTATGGCTTATTTCACTCAACAATATCCTCTAGGTTCATCCGTGTTGCCACATGCATTCCAATTTCATTTTTTCTTACATTTGAATAGTGTTTCATTGTGTGTGTCTACCACTTTTTGTTTTTCCATTTATCAGTTGAGGGACACTTGGGCTGGTTCTATATTTAAGCAATTATGAATAATTTTGCTATGAAAATCGGTGTGAAAATGTCAGTTCATTTCCTTGCTTTCAGTTCTTGTGAATATATTCCTACTTACAAGATTGCTGGATCACACAGCAGTTCTACATTCAATTTCTTGAGTTGCTGTCAAACTGTCTTCTACAGAAGCTGTACCATTCTACATTCCCTCCAACAGTGATGGAGTTTTCCTGTTCCTCCAATCCTTTCCAGCACTCATATATATACATGAATAAATAAAGGCCATTCTATAAGATGTGAAATGGTTTCTTTTTTTAGTTTTGGTCTGCTTTTCCCTAATAGTTAGTGATGTTGTACATTTTTTCATGTGTTTTTAATTTATTTTTTGATCATTTGTATTTCTTCTTTAGAGAAATGTCTAGTCAAGTTTTTGCCCATTTTCTAATTGAGTTGTTTGTTTTTTATTGAGTTGTATGATCTCTTTATATAGCATGGCTATTAACACCTTATCAGATATGTAGTTTCCAAATATTTTCTCCCATTGTGTAGGCTTCCTTTTAACTTTCTTGACAGTTTTTTGAAGAAAAGAAGTGTTGAATTTTGAGGGAGTCCCATTTTTCTATTTTTTTTTCTTTTGTTGCTCATGCTTTGGCATAAGGTTTAAGAAACTACTGCCTAACACAAGATTTAGATGTTTTCCTATATTTTCTTCTAGGAGCTTTATCGTTTTCACTTTTATATTCCGGTACTTCATCCATTTTGAGTTAATTTTTATATAAGATATCAGATAGAGGTCTTTTTACTTTCATTTGGATATGAATATCCAGTATTCCCATTATCATTTTTTGAATAGATTCTTCCAGCCCAGCTGGGAGGGCTTGACAGCCTTGTCAAATGTAATTTGACTGAGATGTGAGGGCCTATTTCTGAATTCTCAATTTGGTTTTCTTGGTCTATCTGTCTATCTTTATTCCATTATGCTGCTGTTTTTACCACAACAGTTAAGTCATATGTTTTAAAGTCAGGAAACATGAGGCGTACAATTTTGTTATCCTTTTATAAGATATTTTTGTCTATTTGGGGAATATTACTCTTCCAAATAAATGTGATAATTGTGTTTTCCATTTATGCCAAAGAAGGCTGTTAAGATTTTTATTGGGATTGCATTGAATCTTAAATCAGTTTTGGTAGAATTTTCATCTTACTGATATTTATTCTTTCAGTTCTAGGGAAATTTTGATTTCATAATTGTATTCTTCAATTCCAATATTAAACTTTGGTTCCTTTTTAAAATCTTTATCACCTTACTGGGGTTCTCATTTTGTTCATTTTCATTTTTCAGGTTATATTTTATTTATTTTTCCATGTTTTCTTTTACCTCTATAAGGTAAAAAATCTTTGGTGTGTCCACTGCCTGATATTTTTTTTTTTATGGTTTCTGAGTTTTTATTCTGTTCCTTTGAAAGAGGCATCATTTCTTGTTTCTTTGGAGTGTCTTGTAATCTTTCATGTACACTGCACATTTTAATATTTAATTTGATAACACTGGGATTTAGTACCTGATCTTTCTCTTCCTTAAGTTTGTAGCCAGCTAGTGATTTGACAATTATTTCCTTGATTCCATGAGCTATTAAGAATAAATTGACTGTTGTCCATCATTGTCTGCTCACCAGGTGACTTGGGTGAGTGCACTGAGCTGTAGAGTAGGAGTTGCAGCTCCACCAAGATCCCAGGCACAGCTGGCACATAGGCAGGCCAGAGGCTCCAGTCTCTGGAAGTACACCTACAAACTCCAGCCGCACATATAGGTTTGAAGAGAAGGTACTGATGGACCATGTGCAGGAAGGACTTATTTGAGTCCAAATCTGTCACTCTCAGGAGCACAGATTCCAAAGTAGAGCCCACTGATAAGGCAGAAATCTCTGGGGCTATCCCCCCTTTTATAAGACCTGGGTGTCTCCAGAGCCCTCAGAAGCCCCTCTGTGTGGGGTGGTATCCACTTTGGTATTATATGAGATCCTACTGAGGTGTGCGTAAGCGTTACCTCTGGAATGGCCTCCCGACTCTCTTTGAAGTCTCTTACCCACATGAACTCATTTGTCTTTACTTTTCCCCCTTTTATTCCAGGTCTTTTTCCGATGATGGACAACAGCCATCCCAGGGAATGGAGAGAACCTGCAGCTGAAGGCAGGATAATCCCATCCACCATATCCATGGGATATAAGCCCACTCTCACTTGGAGGTGGAGTACACATCACCATTCTAGTCCCCTCAGGAGTGGGGGAAGAGCTATGGACTAGAGTGGACTTAATGGCATTCTGTTGTAGACATATTGTGATTCAAGCAATGGAAGAAATTATAACAGTGAGGTGGGGCCAGTGGCCACTAGATGCTTTCGGGGCAGGTAGGGGAAGGGCAGTTGTAATACAGGGGCTTTTTCAGGACTTGGGGGTTACCCTAAGTGATGTTGCAGTGATGGATACAGGCCATTTTACATCAGCGTATAACATGCAGAACTGTGTGGGAGACAGTGTGGTCTACGAGGTGAACTGTGGTCTATGCTTAGTGGCAAAACCCCAGGATATGTGTATCCATTGCAGGTGATGTGCCACACTAATGAAAGATGCTTATGTGGGATGTTATGGCAGGTATGGGACGTGGGGAACAAGGGAATCCCTGTAATTTTGGTGTAACATTTATGTAATCTAAGCATCTTTTAAAATATATATATAAAAATAACATTTATGTAAGCAAATGCACATATATGCATATATATTTATATATCATTTTACAAATATTGGTTTGTATTGTGAAAATTTTGATTTTTACCCGGAATTAAAAAAATAAAATAAATAAAAAAAGAAGTTGACCAATGTAAAATGCTTTACACAGTATTTGCAATTTTTTTTTCTGTTTCCTTATGCTTTCCTTCTGTATTTAGCTCTCCTTCTAAAAATATCAGCTTGGGGTGAGCACACAGTGTCCTCTTTCTTTTCTTATCATATATCTTATCCTGAACATGCACTTGTGGTCTTAGGAATTGCCAAGTTAATAAGTATCTGAATGTCTCTTCTAATTCCTTTCAAATATACATTTGGGCTCTCCATGTGCCAGCTAGGCCCTGAATCTCAATGGAGTTGCAACACCTACTCTCCAATTCATTGGTCTTACTCAGAAAAACTAACACGAAGGTGATGATGGACAACTACCATACCAAGGAACTGAGAGTGTCTACAACTGCAAGCAAGAGAGTCCCATCTATCAGCCCTATGAGATCACAGGCCCCTCTCAGTTAAAAGTGGAGAATCTTTAGGATTGGAGAATGAACTATGGACTAAATTAGACTTACTGTTGTTCTACTATAGAGTTATTGTGATTCTAGCAATGGAAGAACTTATATAATTGGTATGGAGGCAGTGGCTACTGGAGTTTCTGAGGGCAGGGAGAGGGAAAATCAGGTATAATAAAGGGCCATTTTTGGGACTTGGTAATTATCTTGAATGACATTGCAATGACAGATACAGGCCATTATAAACCTTGCCATAACCTACAGAATTGGGTAGTAGAGTGTATAAACTACAATGCAAACTTTAATCCATGCTTAGTGGCAATGCTCCAAAATGTGTTCATCAATTGCAATGAAAGTACCTCACTAATGAAGGATGTTATTAATGTGGGAAAATGTGGGAGATGTAGGGAGTGGGGCATATGAGAATCTACTACATTTATTGTGACATTTGTATAATCTAAGTATTGTTAAAAAAATAGAAAATTAAAAACTTAGTCTATAGCATATATATATAAACATTTTCTGCATCCTAAGTGCTCTATTGTGTTTTGAAGTCAGTACTCTTTTGTCCTAGACTGGTGTGATTTGATTGTTTCTAACACTGTTTTATCTTTTTTGCATGCTGCTCTTTCCTGCAGGCAAGTGCAGGGAAAGCAAGCCTTAGATAAGCATCCTGTTTTAAACCTTCAGTAGATTTGCACCAACATACAGGCACCCCAGTATGTTCATTGGAGTGACACTTCTCCCTACTGAACAAGTCCAGGGACCCATAATGAGAGCACAAGCCAGCTCCTCTACATGCCTAGGATGGATTGGATGAGGGTCCAGCAAATGTTCCATATGTTTCTCTTACTGTTTTTTTTTAAATTTCATTATTTATATTTAGTGTTTTAAAGAACAATGCAGACATCTGGGCACTTCAGATCCAAATATGTCAGACAACATCTCTAAAAGTAAGAATATTTTCTATGTAATCTCAATAACATTATCACAATGAATGAAATTAATAATAAATATTTAATATCACCTAATGGTCAATTCTCAGATTTCCTCGTTTATACCACAAACATCTTGTCAACTGGTTTTCAAAACAAAATTATATCAAGGACCATATACTGTCTTTATGTCTCTCTTGTCTCTTTTAATATAAAACATTTCTACTTTGATCATATATACCAAAAACTAAATTCATCAACTCATTCCCTTCTCTCAAATTCCTATCTTGTCAATTATTATTAAAGCAATCTTTTCTCCTCTGTCTCCTTGGCTTGAAACCTTGAAATTATTGTTAACTTCAAATAATAATATTAGATATTCTTAATTGTTGGTACTCCAAATTGATTTAATTTCTGTCTTTAAATTCTTCCTCTGCATTTATTTCTTTTGTTTTTAATGCTTTTAAACTTTTTTTTTTTTAATTTTAAAGGAGCTTTAGATTATATAAATGCTACATAAAAA
>JAQZBX010028017.1:0-28054 GCA_029593785.1 Cabassous unicinctus
GTCCAGGAGCCACGTGAGGGCCGGACACGCGAGGGGCTTCCTGGGCCGCCGGGCGGCTGAGGCCACGCCGGTGGGTGGAGGCGGCCCCCCGGCCTCTGCCCCCAGCACGCAGGTCCTCACCTGGACAGCAGAGAGGTGAGGTGGCCCGCGGTGGAGGGGTCAGGGCTGATGGGGGGTGACGTAACGAAGGCCGCAGCCTTGGCCCAGTTCTTGCTCCAGTAGTGCGAGCCATCGGCGCCCAGGCTGGCGGTGACGGG
Organism: Cabassous unicinctus; assembly: GCA_029593785.1. Classification (NCBI taxonomy): domain Eukaryota; kingdom Metazoa; phylum Chordata; class Mammalia; order Cingulata; family Chlamyphoridae; genus Cabassous; species Cabassous unicinctus. The sequence continues at coordinate 258 of JAQZBX010028017.1, forward strand.
CTCCCCAAACACGACCACCCCTGCATCGGGCCGTGAGAGCAAGGTCTGCCCGCCGGCCTCTGCGGGCTCCCCCCACCCAGACCTCCCAACTGGCCTGAGGCTCTTAAGGAGAAGGTTCCGCCCCAGGCTAGGGCACATCCTGTCCTGAGAACAGAGAGCACCCCCAGACCTGGGCAGGCACCCCTGTTCCTGGCTGCACAGGAGAACGTTAGTGAGTGTAAACAACGGTGGGCATGAGAAGTGCCGACTCCTGGGCCTTCCTGGGGTGTGCACAGGCACCCACACCCTGTGACTCCACCAGGCCCCACTCCGGGCTCCTGGGCCCCGTGCAGGGACTCGGGTGCCTGTGCACCCCCCAGGCCTGTACCCCTTGGTGTCCCTGGGCACGTGCAGGGGCCCGCCCTGGGGGGACACGCACCTCTGCGCCTGGCCTGGGCCACCATGTCGGCTGCGCCCCTGCTCATCACCTTGGTGACGTAGAGTGGGCAGTTGGCCTGCTTGGCGATGGTGATGGCACGGAACACGGCCTCGGCCTCCACCTGCAGAGGGCAAGCACAGCGTCACGCCAGGGAGCTCCTGGGAGAGAGCCACCCAGGAGCTCCTGCCCCAGGCCCTGGGGTGACGGGCAGCCGTGGGAGGACATGAGCCTGGCTGGGGAGGGGTCCACTGAGTCACGCCCCCCCGAGAAGCACACTGCACACACAGGCCAGGGCCCAGCCCCCCAACAGGGAGGCTGTGCTGGGCATGCCCGCCAGGGCCCCCGGCAGGCACACACTCACCTCCTCGGGGTGGCTGAGCACGTGGCCCTCGGGGCCGGTGATGCCAAGCTCCAAGAGCTGCTTCTGCTCCTAAGTGACCGAGGGCATGTGGGGTCAGTGCCCTGGAAGCCAGCCCCACGGCCCCAAGACCCCCTCACAGAATCCCCAATGCAGAACCCTGGCTCGGCAGGCAGGGACGGAACCTGGGTGTGGCGCCCATGCCCCGATTTACGGCCAAGTGAGGGAGGGGCCGGCTCGTGGGGCACAACAGCTAGGGGTCTGGGGGAGTGAGGGTCATGGGATGCCGGGGGCCCCAGAGTGTAGGTATTAGGGGCCCAGGGGGCTGGGTGGACAGGCTGCCTCTCCACAAGCAGTGCTGGTCCTCGGTTGGCACCCTGACATCCTCTCAAAGCAGGCATGTGGAAGTGCATGCCTCAAACCCCAGTGAGGGCCCCCAACACTGGCGGGGTCTCCCCGATATGCTGAGCCCACTGCCAGGAAGCTGAGTGTCAGCCTGACTCACGTGGACCCCTGTGGCCATGGACCACTGAGGGGCCCGGGGACCCTGCGCTCCTCAGGGGGGGCCCCTCCTGTTGGACTCGGGCCCAGGGGTGCCTGGCCCCCACCTGGGACCCCTGCAGTGCTTTGAGGAGATGGTGCAGCGCTGAAGGCAGTGCTCACTGCTTGGAAACAGAGACCCAGCTCCCCAAAGAGGCACCGGGGTCCCTGGCACAGAGGGGATGGGCGGCAGGGGGATCTTGGGGGCAGTGCTGGCAAGCCCCCAGTCTCAGCTCTGCCCTGTGAAGCACAATTGGTTTGGGGGCATTTTTGATAAGAAGATGAAATCGCACCCCCCCCCAGCACCTCCTCCACGATGTCCCCGTTCTCGGCGTGCACTTGGGCCACAGCTCCCAGGTCTCGGAGGATGCTGAAGATCTCGTACATCTGGGGAAGGAGGCGGCTGAGTCCCACGGACTGCGCCTGCTCCCGGCAGCAGCTCCCCAACCCCCGCTCGCACCTGCTCTCACCTGGCCGTCGGTGCACTGGCACCTGTCCTTGTATGCCATGAAGACCAGGAAGGAGTTCACACCTGTTGAACAGGCAGAGGCTGGGCACTGCGTGGTGCCCAGGGGCCTGCGCTGCTCCGGGGGCTCTCCCACGGTGCTCCACAAGCCCGTAGGGCCAGCCCAGGGGCCTCGCCCCCTGCCGTGGGGAGCATCCCCGACCTGGACACCGTCCCCACTGTGAACTGTGTGTCCCCGTGGGCACTGTCCCCCAGTGTGGACAGTGTCCCCCGTGTAGGCACCCCCCAGTGTAGACATCCCCCAGTGTAGACATCTCTCCCCCACTGTGGGCACCACCCCCCACTGATGAGACAGGAAAACGTGCATAAAGCCGGTGGCCTCCCCAGTACCGCCTCCGGGTCCATTCAGGGACCGCCGTGTTCAGCCAGCGGCAGGGGCAGGTGAAGACCCCTCACAGCCACCCCATGCCCCACTCCGCCTGGAAGGGGAGGGACACACAGTACATGGGGCTCGCTGCCTGATTTCTCCGCTGTCTGCAGGGACACGCTAGGGGTGGGGAGTGCTGGGTGACCCTAGCTTTGGCCATCTAGTGGGTCACCTCCCTGCGGGGCCTCTGAGTCCCAGCCCCGCTCGGGGACACCCCAAGGGGCAGCTTCGGTGGGCTCTGGAGGAGCAGAAGGAATGGCCAAATCACAAGGTCGAGCCTCCTGTTTCGGGCTGTGGGGGAAACCGAATCACCACAGTCACGTGGGCCACATCCAGGTCAGGGCGTGGCCTGCCCCCCCAGCTTCAGACGCAGTCTAGCGGGCCCAGGCCAATAACCCAGTTCTGAGACTTTGGGGGACACCAGCTCACCCCGGCCCCAGCTGCCCATGCCAGATTAAAGCACCACCCTGGGCTGGCAAAGCTGCTCCCCAGAGTGAGGCCAGAGGCGAGGGGCCACCCTGCCGGCCCACCCCCAGGTGGGGAGGTGAGGGGGCCCACCGGCCAGCCAGGGGTCCTGCATGACAAGGGCCAGGGTCACTCTTTAGGAAATGGGGCACCAAAGGAAACGGCCTCTACTGAGCCTCCCTGCCTCCTTCGGGGCCGCAAGGCTGGGAGTGGTCTAGCCCCTCTGGCCTCCTCTGGCCTCCACAGCCCCCCTGCAGCCAACAAGTCCCACGTCCAGCTCTGCTGACCCCAGGCGGCTCTGACTCTGCCCTGCCTCCCTCGAGGCTCTAAGCCTCGGACCCGACTAACGCTTGACTGTGAGAGACCAGTGGTAACGGTTATCTAACTTTCGTCAGACCCACTATAAAGCTTTGACGTGGCTTTATCTACAGGACTTTTGATTTAAAAACTAAACCTTTTTTACGGACTGGTCTGTTTGAGCAGAGGCATTCGCAGGGTGGTAGGTTTTAAAACAGTCTCCTGGGAAAACACGCCACTGCTTTTCCTTCACCCTGGGTAGCTTGTTTTCCACGGCACAGAGAAAAACCACTGACAGGCGGGTCCCATCACCTTTCTAAGAGCAGCGCCAGGGCGTGCAAATCCAGGGGAACTGATGGCCTCTCTGTCTTGCTTCCTTGAAAGCGGCTTCTACCCAGCGTGAGGCAGGGTCCAGCTGGGACGCCGGGGTCAGCCCTTCCTGCCCCAGGGGCTCCAGCAGCTGCCCGCCCGCTCCGTCCCCACCCCCGCAGCCGCCCTCACCCTTGTCCTTTGCCAGGACCTCAAGCTCCTCCGCGATGCTCTCGTGCCAGCGGGGGACGTCCACATGCAGGGCATAGTCGCAGCAGGCTGCGCCGTCGGCTCGCTCCCGCCACTGCTCGTAGGCCGCCAGCAGACTCACACCCGCCTCGGGGAACACGTGGTCCACTGTGGGGGGCAGTGCAGTCAGCCGAGCTCTGCCTCCGCCCTGGCCACTGGGTACCACTCCACCTCCAGGGGAAAACTGGTCTCATTTCCCAAGAGACTGCAAAGCACATTTGAGGAAGACACTGGGGTGGCCACTGGTTTCTCAAGGGCTCCAGCTCTGCGAGGACCCAGCCCCTTCCACACTGGGGGCCCCGCCCCTAGCCTCCCTTTGAGCAGATTAGCAGAAGGGGGGAGAGGAAAAACATCTTTCAGACGCCCCCACTCCCAGGTAGACACACCACTTCCCAGGAGCCGGGTGGCAGCGGAGGACCTGGGCCCAGGAGGCGCATGGAAGGGGACTGGGCACAGGCCGCTGTCCGCGGTGCTGGACCATGGCAGGCTGCTCCAGGACCTTCCACAGCACCTCCTCAGGGAACCTGGGATGCACCCAGCCACCCTGCAGTCTCCTTGCCCCTGACCACGGGTCCAAGGTCCACACGCTGCTAGGCAGCCCTCACCACCCCGTGCACTGGGGTAGCCAGACAGGCAGGTGCGCCTACTCCAGGGATACCAGCGATTGCCCCTCCCCCATGGTCCCCAAAGTCTCTCATCCACTCAGGCACAACCCAGGGGCCTGTGGAAGGGGGCGCCCTGCCCTCCCCACAGGCCGTCACAGCCAGGGCCGGGCAGGAGAGGAAGGAGGACAGCGGCACGGAGCCAGCATCATGCCTGCTTGCGTTTCCATCTTCACAGTGGCACCTCCCAGGGGTCTGATGCCTCAGTACCGGTGAGTGGCAGGTGGCATCAGCCTTTGGGCCACCACAGGGACGAGTGGGAGATGCAGCTGCAGCTGGCCTGAAATGACTCATCTCCTCCATCGCTGGTTTCTCTTCCCTTTGCAGTCGAGTAAACCAAACCTCACTGTCATTTGGCAATGGCTAAACATCACCCATGACATACCCTGAGTCCTCAGAGCTGCCCTCACTGCTGGCGATGTGGCACCTGGTGTGGCCAGGGACCTTGCCCTGCAAGGCCTGTGCGTGATAAGCCTAACGGTCAGCATCCCCTGCTGAGGACAGCGCTCCATCCTTCCACGGATGGGAAGAGCGTGGCTTACGACAGTTAGTTGGGTGTTCTCATCTAGAAGATGGCCGAGACGAGGCTAAATCAGATTTGTCTGCCGAGGTCCTCATTATAGCAAAACTATCGGCAGCCCAGAGCCAGCGCACGCAAGGCCGGGGCAGGTGAGGAGCTGGGCTTTGGTTGCTGATCTGGGGTGTTTGTGGACAGGCAACTTCACCTCCACAAGCTGCCAAACGGGGCCCTATGCTGACCTCAGCGGCTTTTAGAGAGTGTGCAAACCACCATGCCAGGCAGTGTCGGCAAAAAAGCAGCAGCTGATAGCAGCAGGTATCGCTACTGCCATCCTCTACCTGAGAACAGAGCCTCCGTCTCTAACTACTTTTGACACAAGCCAGAACTTTCTGGAAACCAAGCTTCAGCAGTGTGAGGTTCAAGGTCAAGCATGTGTCTGACAACCCAACCCTTGCCCTTATGGGATGTTCCCACATCCCAGCCCTGGAGACAATCACCGGGCCAGCACCCCTGGAGCTGGTCAGGGCAAGCATATCCCAGGATGAGCAAAGGGATGAGAAAAGAGAGCTCAAGATTTGCCCTATTAAGACAGAATAAGGGAAAACAGGACTGAAGAAACAGCACTCTTCCCAGAACGCCACACCTGGCCAGAGCACCCAGGTGTGGGGTGAAGGGCAGGGCCCAGGTGCTCACATATCATGGTGGTTCCTCCTGCCAGGGCCGCCTTGGTGCCCTGGAAGAAGTCGTCAGCCGGGGCCATGCCCAGCACGGGCATCTGCAGCCTCGTGTGGACGTCGATTCCGCCCGGCAGCACCAGCAGGCCGTGGGCCTCGATCGTCCTGATGCCCCCGGGGACGATGAGGTTTTCCCCAATTTGTCTGAAAGCAACAAGGAGAAGCCTGCTGGTTATGGGGGCCCTGAGCCAGAAGCTGCACAGACTCTTCTGGAAGCTTGTGGGGCTGGCAAGAGTGTGCCTGGGCTCCTGTCCTTGGGGAAAAGGGCACCATGCCTACAGCACTTACCTGGAAACAGTCAACGCCAGCAACGTGTGCCACTCAGCAGCTCAAGACACAAGCTGTGCAGATGCAGGTCCCCTTTGGGTTTCCCCTAAAGTCTGTGTTTACCACCTAATCGACAGGGGGTGGAGCTGCCTGACAGATACAAGCAGAGAGGCTAACAGCTGTGCTCAACAAGTGCTGGCTAAGCGCCTACTGTGTGTCCAGCACTGCACTGTGTGCCAGGACAGATAAACTGGACAGCGGGAGCCGATGTTCTGCTCCCTGAGCCCTTACGATCCATCTGGCAAGGAGCCGGCCTACATCAGCAGTAACGCGGTGACGGTTTCTGGGGAATGGGGTTTTGAAAAAGGCAAAGAGCGTTGACGCTCGATGCAGAAGTCGACTGCCTGGATACAGTGCACGGTACGTATGCAGGTGTAACCCCCTGGGTCACCGTGGGCAGGAACTTACTTTATCAAGCCGTCTTCCACGTACACATCGGCATGAAAAGACTGGTCGTCATTCACGATCCTCCCTCCTTTGATCAGAAGACGGTCACTCTAACGGAAATTGAAAAATTCAGACTTTTTCTCCACGTTGAGTCACTCAACAAACACCTTTAGTGCAGCCTCGTCCTCCGGGCTATGGATGAAACACGAGGACACGATCTGCAGACGTAAAACCGGCATGAGGCTTGTCACGCTGCGCATTCCTCAAGGACAGGCCTGGGCGAGCCGAGAGGAGCTGCCGCCCGGGCAAACAGATGAACGGGGCAAGCAGCTTCTCACTCTGCCGAAGCAAAGCTGGCGCTGGTGAAGGTGTCCCCGTGAAACGGGTTATACTTACAGCTACAAATGCGTCCTTTCACTTAAGAAACTGAGCCTGAGGGAAGAGGTCAGTAGGAGGGGTTTGCAGGCCGGCCTCAGAGGTCCTTATTTCCTGCTGCCCCATCTCCATCCACACAGAGGAGGCTGGAGGCTGATGCCAGGCTCCCCGCTGAGCAGCACCCCAACAGGCACAGCACCTACCCCAGGGGGAAGGAGGCACACGCTAACCAGGAAACATGCACGCGTCACGGGCCATGACAATCGTAAAGAGTAAAGAGGATGCCAAGGCAGAGTGACAGAGGGGGGCTGCTTCAGGGACAGAGATAGGCCTCTCTGAAGAGGTGAGAGTGGGGGTTCCAGGCCAGGGGGCAGCCTGTGCAAAGGCCCTGGGGCAGGAAAGAGCTCGAGTTGACAGATGACACAAAAGGAGCCTGAGGGACTGGAACCTTCAGAGGGAAGGGGAGAGGCAGTGGGGAGGCCCAGAGCTAGGCAGGGCTGGGGTTACCTGGGAGGAAGGGAGTCACTGGGAGGCCACTGGGGCCTCCAGTAGGGTTTCAAACATAGTCTCATTGATATTCTAAAATGATTGCTTTGGCTGTTGTGTGCAAAACAGATTATGGTGTTTGGCAGTGGAAATGGGGCCAAAGTTTAATGGTTTCCAAAGCTGTCCAGGTGAGAGCTAATGGGGCCAGGATTATGGGAGACAGGTGACAGGAGGAGTCGGAGGTATGTGGGACATGAGCAGGGAAAGGGCGAGGAAGGAGTCCAGGGACATGAACGGAAGGACTTGCTGATGAGGCCCCAGGGGTAACGGGCGAGGAAGGGGTCAAGGTGCCGCCCAAGGTTTTGGTGCTGTCTGGAGGCCCAGCCGGCAGGTCCTCTGCAGGCAGTGTGGCGAGCGGGGCGGGCTCTCCTGGGTCGCTCCCAGCAGCGTGGAGCTGGCAGGGGGCGGGGCTGACTGCTCAGCAGCCATGGAGCCAGAGAGGACCACGTCAGAGAACAATGGCAAACGGCTGAGCAGGACAAGAGCCACATCAAGCGGGTGTCACGCCACAGAGCGTGGTAAGGACTCAGTGGAAAAGAAAGGAGAGAGACCCAAGAAAAGGCGCCGAGCAGGGGTGCCAGGGCGGTGGCAGGGCATGCTTTCTCGCCACCCTCTTGCTTGAGCCTTGGTGCAGCCTGTGAACTGCCCAGGACCTCACGGGGCTCCGGCCACTTGCCCTGGCCCCAGCGTGCCCCCCGAGGCCTGGCAAGCACCCCAGACAGCCTCTTGGCTCTTCAAATCGCCCAACACCAAGAGAAGCAAAGTTGGCAGTGCAATTAGGAGAACCCCAAGAGGCTATGGAGATAATAAGTAGGTGACAATTTGCTAGTCTCATTGGCATCTTGCCGTTTGGACTGAGTTTTCAAAATCCCACTGATTAAGGGTGAGCGTCAGGGGTGAGGCCAATCGTGGTTCTTGGTCTGGCCAGATCTAGCCCGCCACTGTTTTTATACAGCCCAGAGCTAAGAAATTTTTTTTCTTACATTTTTAATTATTTGGAAAAAAATATCAAAAGAATATTTCCTGACTTGTGAAAATTATTTGAAATTCAAATTGCAGCCTCCATAAACAAAGTTTTAATGGAGCACTGATGGCCTGTTGTCTGCTTTCCTGGCCGAGCTGAGCCCCTGCAGCAGGGCCCACATGCCCGCTGGGCTACAGTCCCTCCTCTCTGACCTGGTCCACCGCAGCCCAGCCCCCACCACCACAGCAGCCCCTCTGCCCGCCTCAGCGGCCAGCACTTAGGCCCAGGCAGCCCTTCCTCCAGCATCCCTCCCACATCACCCCGGCGCCTGGTGGCAGCAGAGGAAAGCCCAGCCAGGGAGGGGTCCTGGTGGCAGCAGAGGCTCTGACCCAGGCCTGCGGGCTACCCCTCTGCACATTGAATTGCTTCCGGGCACATGGCCTCAGTCTGGGTGACCCTGCCAGCGTTTGAAACCAAGAGGGAAAAGGAGCTGGTGGCTGCCAGCCCAGGTCATGGGGCTGGTCAGGATGAGAGGGGACGTGCCATAAACCAGCCGCCCCTCCTGGCTGGCACTGGCCAAGTACTTTGCGGTTGACCCTCGGGGTGGGGGTCCCGGGGCCCCTGGGCCTGGTTGGGTGGGCTCCTTCATCCTGGAGTATTTTGGGCAGGAATGGGAGAGTCGGGGCTGCCCCCGCTGAGCAGAGTTCCCGGCGTGCCCACCCAGGGGGGTTGGGGCTGAGCCCGGCTCCCCCGCCCTGGCTGGAGCCCTGTGCCTGCCCGCAGCTCCTCCCGGGGACCCAAAGGGGTGGCTTTATTTCTGCCTGGAGCCGGGGGACGGGCTGACCTCCCCGCACCGGTGCGTGTGGGTGTCGGGGTGCCTCCTCGGGGGGCTGGGGATGCCGACGCGCGCGGCCCGTGGCCAGGGAGCGCTCGTGCCCAGCGGCTCCCGGACTCTCGGAGCAAGCGCTTTGTTTCGGACAAAGAGCGGCCGAGGCGGCGGCGCGGGCCGGGGGAGGGCGCCGCGGGGGGTGCCGAGGCCCGGCCGGCGGCGCTAACAAAGGGCCGAGGCCTGGGCCGGGGCGGGCGCGCGCCCCTCGGGGAGCGGCCTCTCCTCGGCCTCCCCGCGCGCAGCGGGGTGGTTCTGGGCTCGCCGGCAGGGCCCGGGCCTGCGTCTGGGGCTCCGGCACGGCTCTCGGGGGCAGGGGCCCGGCGGGCAGGCAGCCTGGGGGCTGTGGGGCCCGCGCGGCCGGGGTGCGAGGCGCGACCCGAGGCCGGGGCTGGCGCGGGCAGAGCGGGGCGGGCGCTCACCGTGCTCCGCGGGAGGCTCTTCTTGCCCGGGAAGGCCATCCTGCTCCTCGGCCGCGCAGCCTGGGGGCCCCGGAGCGGGTGGGCGGCGAGAGCGCGGCGGGCAGAGGGGTCCGCGGCGCGGGCCCGAGCGTGTGCGTGGGGGCGCGGGGCGTCCGAGTGCGAGCGCGCGGGGCCGCGCGGCTCCCCTTCCAGGCCCCGCCCCTGCCCCGCCCCCACAGCTGCTCGTTGGCGATCAGGCCCCGCCCCGGCCCGCCGCCCCTCTCCCCATTTCGCCAGGTCCCGCACTGGAGCTGCGGCCACAGACCCGGATCTCTGCGCTCCAGGCCCGGGGCGGCCCGGCGGACGCGTGCTGGGTGGAGGAAGCGAGCAGGGGGCTCGCGGTGGGTCCCGGCGGCGTGGGTGCGGATTTGGCATCCCGGGAGTGAGGGTGGAGCTGTCGGGGGCGGTCTGGCCCCAGCGGTCGAGTGGGTGGCTCTGGGATTGGGTGGTGGAGTCGCCCCTCAGACCGTCCCAGCGCCTCCCCGCGAGGCTGCGCCAAGGCCCGCGGCGCGAAGCTCGGGAGCAGGAGGGAGGGAGAAGCCGGAGGGACACAGGTAGAGACCGCGAGGGCGAAACAGACACGGAAAGAGGCGAGCTGCCCAGAGACAGGCGTAGACCGACAGACCCAGAACAGGGGCGAGGAAAAGCTGGCACAGGCCCCGCCGCGCACCTGCGCGTCCCCTCGGAGGAGCGGGGCACGAGGGTGGGGAGAGGGCCAGCCCCGGGCCCCGCCCCCTCGTTCCGCGCCCCCGCGGCCTCCCCAGCGTGGGGGTGCGGCACCTCTGCGGAGTCCGGGGTCCGCGCCTCCCTGGGCACGGCCCTGCCGCCCGCGGCCTGGCGCCCTGCAGCCACTACCTGCTGTGGGCCGCGAGCCTGGGCCTCGTCGGGCCGCCCTCGGGATTTGCCGCGGACTTGGGGCCGTCTCCGCCCGGCTTGCCAGGTCCTTCCAAGTCGCCGCGCCTAACTGCGGGGCTCACCCGCCCGGGGACCCTGGCGGCCGCCGCCCGGCGCGCCCAGCTGCAGCGTCTTGCTCTTGGAGGTGTCCTTCCCGCAGCAGAAGATGCTTCCGAGCTTGGGCGCGGCCCGCGGACTGTCTGCGTGCTGCACCTCCACGCCCGAGGGCAGCGGCTCCTCGGGCTCCTGCGGCGACCACGCGACCATGACGGGCGCGGGGGATGGACGGCAAGGCCCCCAGAGCCTCCTGCGGTGGGGTCTGCGCGCCGCTGGCGGGCCTGACTGGGCGCCGCGCGGGCCCGGCGGCCTGGCCTCTTCCCCACTTCTGCCGCGCAGGACCCCGCGCGGAGCTGGCGCTGTCCACGCAGCGGGTGCTGAACGCTCCAGGCCTGGCTCGAGAGGGCTCTGGGGACCGGGGAAGTGGGCCTCCTGGTCCTGTGTGTGCCCTATGAGCACGCGTGGACTCCGACCTCTGCTCAGATCGGGAAGTGGGGGGCGGGGACCCTGCCAGGAAACTACTCTCAGCACATGTCCGGGCCGTGGGCGACCTACGCCAAGCAAGAAGGCCCGACTCTGAAACCTACCAAGTGGGGAGGGCCAGGCGGATGCGTAATCCCAATGCGTATTGGGACGAGACGAGAGGGACTCAGCCTGACCAGGGACGAAGGGGCAAAGCTGTCGCTCTGTCCTGCCTCACAGGGAGAATCTCAGCCAAAAGACGCCCCAGCCTTTTGTTCTTGTTGGCACAGCCGGCATTTCACTGCATGGCATCTGAGGAGGGCAGGAGAATCACTGCCACACCCGCACTGACCAGCAGCAGAGGTCAAGGCCACCCGCGGTGGCACCCTTTGCCCTACCTTCTGGTCTCCAAATGGTGGAGTCTGACGCCACTCCACACCTCGCTCCCCCAAACTGATCAGTGAAACGTCTCTTTACTCACCCGGGTTGGATCTGCTGCAACGGAATTTTGCTGCCTAATGTTCTGGCTTATTAGCAGAAACCTTCCGTTTTCTGAATTATTGGAATGCTTTCCCTTCAGATTCACATTTGATAAACAGCTCCCGGAGGAGCCCTCGCCAGGGCTGACCTTGGCTCGGATTTCAGAGCCTGCCCCAGGGGACTGTAGATGATTGAGGACCAGGCTGCTGGGAGACCCCCTCCCAGTGGGCGGAAGCTGCAGACCCTGTCCTGGCGTGGAAAGAGGCCCTTTGTCCCGAGGACAGACGCGAAGGCACAGTGTGGCTAACAGAGGAAACCGTCACTCTTTTATAGCTCGTGGGGGGGAGGAACTTTGATTGTCTAAGATTTAAAACAATTTTTTATTAAAACTGTACAATAATTTACAAATGAATAAAAATTCTCTGGTATATATCATAGGAATCACAATACAAAAATATGTGTAAAATTTTCTCGCTGATCACCATACAAACCTACGTTAGGCCTGTGGATAATGTCTAGTACCGAATAGCGTATCACGCATTTAGGATGTGGTTATCAGGGACTGCTTCGAGAGCACAAACACTGCCTGGCACACTGCTGAGAAAGCAAGTCCTAATTCGTTTTTGCATAAATTTACAATGAAGCTTTTAAAAAATATAAACAAATGTAATCTGATACATATATTCCCAATGATATTCCTGAGCCTGAACTTAAATCCATTACTGTGCTAAAACACACAACCCACTTAAAGGTTTCGATGATGGAGTGATGGTAAATGTTGATTCACGTAAAAACGCCTCCAAACCCACTCTCAGGCACACCCTCTCTCCTGACTTCGAGTGTAAGGCACGCGGGGTATCCTGGGGGCTGCAGTGCACCCAGCAACTGGAACTCTGGGCTGCACAGTGCACCAGTGTCAACGGGGGGAGTTGCAGCTTGCACAGATTCTTAGACAAACGCAAGCTTCTGCAGCATCGTTCTGCCATGCGCAGGCGTGAGTATGCCGATAATCGCTATGCTATACAGAAGTCCATGTCTCGGTGACACAGGAAACAGGTGTGGCAGGTTTTCGGGGTCCCTCCCCCGGCCCCATTAGGGGGAGCTAGCCGTAAGAGCCCAAACACTTGCTGGGAATTCAATCCAGCCCACCAGTTTTGAATAAAAGGTATACTGTAGGATCTAGAAGGTGCACTTCTTTGAAAACACTGGAATTCTCAAGCCACTTGCTGGGCCAGCAGGAATCGGTGAAAAGGGCTCATATTTGCCTTTAAAATTGTTCTTAATTCCAGTCCTGCAGTGCTGGATTTTGTAATGGGATGAAAAGAAGGTGCATGTGACATGTGATAAATGCCTGAAGCTAAAGAGAGGAATTGACTTTGCAACTAAACCCATACTTTCAGGAACACGGCAGGATGTGGATGTGGTTTGGTACACACCATACTATTTAAAACCTTTTGGAGCCATTTTCTCTTTCCTGACCGCTTACGTATAAATGGTCACGGCTTCCTAGCATTGGTACATATTTACATGCTTCCCTTTCCTGTGTAGTTTGCATGTTTTTAAATTGCAAAGCTATGATTAAGTGTGCCTTGGGGTGGGTGGGACAGCATAGGATGTCTCCCAGATGTATATACAATGTGCAAAGTCACGATGATCCCAAAGAAACATGACGGAGGTCGATTAGAGCTGGTTTCAGTTATACAACCTTAGGTGCCACATGGCAGCCCGGGCAGCTGCTGTCCCGTGCACACAGTGGGTCCTGAAGCTTCGAGGGGCGTTAAGGCGCGCTTCCAGATGCCTGCATGGTGCAGTCTGCCAGACTTCAACTTAGCGGCTGATTTGCAGCTCCGAGGCGGCTTTTCATGCAAGAACACTGTTTGCCAATCTCTTCTGAATACAGTGAATGTGCCAAGACGATGAAGTCTTTGAAACAAGACAGAACTATGCATGGACGATCAAACAAGCTTCCAGACTTGGGATACTAGCCCTGATGTCAGGCTCGGCTCGAGGACGGAACTGGCCCAGGATCTTGTCCAAGCGAATAAATAACTGTGGCTTTAGTGACAGTAGAAAGGGATGCTCCTGCTCAGACAAGTGCATATTCATGGTGCATCTCCTAGTGGAAATCCTGCGCCCACCAGGGGAGAGCTTACCTGTCCCATCCTGTAAGATTGCCCCTGATTTCAGCCTGGGGAAGCAGCCCAGGTCCGGCATCTGCACTGGAGTTGAGTGTTTCTTCTGACAAAAATATAAAAATGAACCTGACACCTCCAGACAATGTGGCCCGCTCCTCTCTCCAGCCACCACGTAACGCAGTTTGCTTTCCTTTTACACCGTGTGTACATCACATTCATACCAAGCCGTGTGTCCAAACTACCCAGCGAGCCAACCTCCAGGTGCCTTGAAAGAGCTGGCATCCTGTGTGCTGTATTCTGGCTGCACACGTACACACACACACATGCTTGTGAATTCAGCACTGAGTGTGACAACCTCAGCACAGGCTGTGAGCACAACAGAAGAGCCATCTCCAATCCACAAGTCCAGTTTTATCCAAATGATGGAAGGCTTTCCTGGGTTGTGGGCTTTACCAGCTGGCAAGGATGGAAAGCACAGTGGACACTGGCTTCGTCAATGCACTGGTTTCTCTGAAAAAGAGTGAGAACAAGTGTCCTTTAGTGGGGGTATCTGAGGCGCCCGTGGGGGTGTGTATGCATCATGTGGGGAGCGTTGGGGAAACACCATGGCCCGGGGCTTTGGCAGAGCCCTCCCAGGGGTATTTCCTTTGTGGATATGACACCAACCAGGGTGCCACGCTTGAGCCTCCTGCCAAGAAGATGCCAACCGCCCATCCCAAGAGCTCATGAGGCCACTCGGATCAGGCCGTGCTCCTGACGAGGCTATTTGCAGAAGTGGCCCTGCCTGTGGCATTACCCACACTTCTATCCAATTGTCATTGCTTCTTGCAGCTTAGGAAGTGCCCCTCCACTGGGCATGGATTTTCCCAGGCACACACACAGCGGCATCGTTCCACCGCCAGGCTTCCAGTCTCCCCACGTCTCTTCTGCCCACCCTTGGTCCCATCCCTGCTGGGGAGGTGGCACCCCCATCCCTGCTCTTTCTGGCCACTGGCCTGGCTTCCTGATTGACCCCCACACTCAGTTCAAAACCTCAGGCTGGACCACGGAGGCCACAGGGCAGGTGGATGCCACACATCTTTGCCCAGAGCTCCTCAGTGCACCACGCAGCGCCAAGCACCCATCCCAGGGCACCTCTGTGCGCAGGCTGAGGCTGCTGACTGCAGAAGGCCCGGCCGGCAAGGCTGGCCCTCGGCTGGCACCAGGGAACTTGGCTTTTGAGACATCCCCTAAGTGAAAAGGTGCCCACTGTGCCGACCTGCCTAGACGGTTTACACAATTTGATCTATGGAGAGAGTCTGGGGTGTTCAGGGGCCGGAGGTGCCTGCGTGAGTAGCTCCCAGTAAAAGTGGACTTCACAAATGGCCTTCCCTGGCAGGAACACCATCCACACACGTGGCTGCATTTTCACGGCCGGAGGGAGGGTGTGCTCTGTGTGGCCTCCACAAGAGGCAGAGAACCCGGAGGTCTGTGACAGATCCCTCTGGACTCTGCCTGTGGCGTCCCCCCTGCCCGTCCAGCTGTGTCCAGCCGTGTGTCCTGACGGCATCACTGCAATGAATCTCAGCCTCGGTAGGACTGACTGCCGAGTCCTGTGGACGCCCGTGAATCCCCGAGTGTGGGGTGGCCTTGGGGACCCATGGAACACTCTGCTGCCAGGAACCGAGCGAGGCTGTGAGGCCACAGGACAGGCAGGACGCAGTCCCTGGCCTCGGCGGGCTCACTCATTCACCCTCCCACTCAGTCGTTCATTCCGCAAACATTTACTTGTGTGTCTACCAGGGGACAAGCGCCGTGCCGGCACCGAGGATTCCACAGAGAGCAAGCCAGGCACGGCCCTGCCCCAGGGGCTCCTTGTGGCACTGACAGTTCACGAGGGAAGAAGGGGATTCTCAAACGGGGTGAGCAGGACGTGGAGGTGCTGCCCACCCCCCATGGAGCCCAGTGCAGCAGAGTCTGGTGAATGGTTACCCCAGGAGGGCGTCATGTGCCATGGAGTCACGGTGGAGGCCCACAGCTCTGCCTTTCCTTTTGGATGGCTCCTTATGGTGCAATTTTTATAGAAAGCTGCTTTGAGGATGGGCGGAAAAGTACAGGAATCAGTCGATAACCAAAGGCCTGAATTTGGCTCATTTCATACCACCAAGACGGATAGAGCAGGACAAGAGGACAGCAGAGCCTCTGGGGACCACGGCTCTGGGCTGCCCGCAGGCGTTTTCAGAAGCCAGCGCACAGTGCAACAGGCAGGAGGTGTCAGAGCCCGAGAAGTGACACCCGTCCTGAGACCGCACGCCGGATCAGGAAGCAGTGTGCTGATCTACGGCTCTGCCGTCTATGTTTGTGTCGGGGGTTTCCAACGGAGATCGCAACTGTTTGGAAACAGAAAACTATTGGCAAGGGGACAAACACCTTCCTCGGGGTCCGAAGAGTCCTGCTTGGGTCAGAATCGAGCCAGACGGTGAGCACCACCAGGAAGTTCCACGGCCAGCCCAGAGCTCGCGGGGGCTGTCCAGAGATGCGCGCACAGCCAGTAACCCCCAGGTGCCCATAAGGGGCAAACTAGCCTGGAGCCACGGCGCCCAGGGGTGCAGGTTCCACAGAACTTCACTCCCTGCCCCCAACACTGCCCCCTGCTTCCTGGGCCCCAGCCCCTCCCACCCCCCAAAACACCCATACGCAAATACACCTGCCACCAGCTCACAGGACAGCAAGGAGGGTCTGAAAACAAGACCTTTTCCCTCCAAGCTCTGCTTGTCTGAGAAATTTTAGCCAAAAATCTTCCAACAAAATAGAAACAAGTGGTTGGGGCTAAGGCCATTTTTCCCCAAAGCTCTGATTTGGGGGGAAGATCAGAAAGGGGGATGGCATCACCCAGACCCAGGCTTCGTGGCTGCCGCCTCTAAGCTTCTAAGGTGGTCTTGACCCCTACCCTACAAGCCTGGCTCTGGGCTCACCAATGCCCTACCTGCCCAGGTCGCCTGAGGCCGCCCCCTGCCCAGCTCCCACAGGGGACAGCCCGGTGTGGCGCCCACAGACCCCAGGCGGCCTCTGGGTCCAGGTGGTCCAGTGCCGCAGCGCCCCGTCCTGGGTCTCCCCTCCTGATTTGGACCCCCTGGCTGCCTGATAAAAGCAGCAGTGACTCTTAGAGGGAGGGGGCAGGGCGGGCCTTGTGCCCAGGACTCGGAATCCCCGCTCGCCTGGCCGGCCACACCCCCAGGAGGGCCCCTTTCCAGGGCAGGCGCCACGGTGGGGACCCAGCGGCCACAGGTCTCGAACCCGGGTCTGGTCCGTCTCCAAAATGCCTAGGTTTAGCCACTCCGCCACTCGGCCGCCTTTCCTGACCAGCCACCACGGCGTCTGCAGCGATTTCAAACCCTGGATTCTGCCTGGCAACAAACACGGTTGGGAAGGGGCTCCTCTACCATTTGAGAACACAGCTTTAAAGACATTTAAACAGAAAAAAATGCCATTTTAGCCGAGAGAAAAAGTGGTCTCTCCTCGTAAACCCCGCACCCCAGAGAGGACAGAGCCCCCCGCTGATGCCCCTTCCTCACAGGAGGCCAGGACCAGCGGCTCCAACATCTCCTGGGAAGTGTTAGAAATGCAAGTGCCCCAGACACTCGGGGCTGGGACCTTCACTGTAACCAGCTCTCCAGGGCCTGACATCCACCAAGCCGGAGGGCCACTTCTCAGCCCGTGGAACTGTGTTCTGAGTTTCCACAAAATCTCTTTACTTGACCATTTTCTAAAGAAAGTTTCTATTTATAGGAGCGTAACAGTCTGTTTGCTGGTTTCCAGCAATTTGGGAATTACAGGCCTCAGGATCCCCTCAGCTGTGACGTCTCTTCCAAGCCACAGCAGACCACCTCAGTGGCCACCACAAGGGCAGAGCGTCCACGTGGCGCTGCCCCTGCCAGACCGCGGCGCCTTCCCTGTGCATTGAGATGAGGAACTGTGGCTCCACCCTCCGCGGCCCGGCCCTGCAGGTCCCAGTCTAACAGGGCTGTGGCCTGAAGTCATCTTGGACTGCAGAGCCGAGGGGAGGGAGTGGGGAGGGGGTCCTGCCCCGGCTCTGCCCACCCCCGGGGAGTGTGGTCTGGCTCAGGCTGCGGCCCCTTCCTCTGTGAAGTGGGGCGGTCTCTGCACGGAAGCAGGTGGGCAAAGGTGCAGCCACAGCGGGGGGTGGGAGGGAGTCCTCGAAGGAAGCCAGGTGGCCCGGGGGTGGGGAAGGACCCACAGCCATGTGGGGGTCAAGCTACAGAGTGCCCTTAGCTTCTCCAGGCAGCATCCCCTTTAACAGGTGTGTCTCGCTTCAAAGGCACCTGTTTTTACCTGGGTGGTCAAGACAACGTCCTGACCTCAAGCTGACTGCGTCCTGCTGTGGGGCTGCCCCTGCCCCATGCCCTGGGCACCTCCTGGCCATAGGCACATGAGGCACAGACATCCCAGACGCCCCCCAGCGTGCCCACCGCGGCCAGGGCTGTTTCTAGTGGAGGCCGGGCCCTTGGACAGCCCTGTGCTGGGGGTCAAGGACATCACTGGCCTCACCGGCTCCGCTGCCTCTGCAACCCCTTCCGCTCTGATGCCCGACGCCCTTTCCTGGACCTCCCGGCATGTCCTGACCCCTCGTGATCCCCGGCTCTGCACCCGCCCTCTCGGAGCCGAGTGGGGAGTCTGCCCACCACTAAGGGGGTGCACTAGGAGGCTCTCTGCCCTCGGGTTTCTCCCCAAGGCGCCTGCATTGGCGGGGTTGGCCCTTCACAGCGAGATGAGAGCACCTTTGGTCGACATCGCTCTTGATGCTCACGGCTGGAGCAGAGGTGGCTCTGGGGGGTGGGAGAGGGGCCAGGGTGCCCTCTCATGGGAAGCGGGGTCCCCAACCTTTCCTGCCTACTCTCCAGCACCCCGGACCCCTGACCTGCCCCAGGTCACCACCAGCCCCCACCTGTTTCCCTCGCAGTGCCGGGGGCATTCTAGGCACGGGCAGCCTAGGAGGTGGGGGGCCGGGGCTCCTATTGGCTCTGTCTTTGCTGCCTTCAGGGGGTCCCTGTGACGCCTGCGCTGCCCCCTCCTCCAGGAGCACCAGCCAGGAGCCAGCCGGGCGTGAACCCCCTTGGCGTGGAGGTCCCCGGGGCACACCCAGGCCGAAAGAGGTCTTGGGAGCAGGGGCTGGAGAGGGCTGCGCCCGGGGTGGGGACAAGCGCTGTGCACAGCCCCTTGCCTCCTTCCCTCCTTTTGACCAGAGCGAGCCCTGCGGAGCCCCTCAGGTGGCTCTTTGGACGGAGATGACCTCTGACCCAGGTGCCGAGGGTGTGGCCATCAGGGGCACCGCAGAGGAGGGACGGGGACACTTGCCCACCGTGCAGGGCTCGGATCCTGAACCCATCCTGCCCACATGCGGGTGGGCGGAGCCGCAGAGGCCTGGGAAGCTCATCCACAGGCAGGGCACCCCAAGGACCCCGTGGCTCGGCACCAGGGGGGTCGCTGTGCCTGCTCCCAAAGCTCCTGCAGCCCCTCCCTGGGTTCCCAGGAGGACCCCGAGCGCGGAGGCTGTCTCGGGGACAGCTTGAGGGGTGGGGCAGGGGGGACAGGAAGCCTCTCGTCCGCCCCTGGGGACAGCCAGGGCAGGGCTGCGCTGCTCGCTGGCTCCCACTTCTCTGCCCACTCCCCCGTCCACACCGCGTCGGCGCCAGGAACCTCAGGTACCGCCACACAGATATGGAGGAGCCGGCACCACCCTGTCTGTTCGTCAGGAAAGTGTGGAGGGAGGTGGGATGCGCCACCTGACCACGAACGCAATGCGTGTACACATACAGGTGCACAGGAGAGTGCACACACATGCAAGCTATCCACACACAGCTGAGCACAGGCCCACCCCACCCCCACCTCCCTTCACTGGTGCTTGGCGGCCTCCTAGCTCTGCGAAGCCACTTGGGGACGCTCCAGCTGTCGTGCCGGCACCGCCCACTCCGCCTCTAACAGTGGCATCTCTTATTAATGGCTTCACGGTTGCTAGTGAGGAGATCCATTACCTTTTACCAGGATGGTCATCTTACAGAGCTGAGACGGCTGCCCCCAAGCCACACGCTGCTGGCTGAAAAGGATGAACGAGGCAGCCAAGGGGGGGGTGGTACTCTTGGCTTCAAGCCAATTACTCAACTCCTGTCTTAGATTTTGTGCGAACCAGCTAGACATTTAAGAAACTTCTTTGCCACAAGGTAAAACCAGAAAGAATCTAAGCAAAGAAGAAAAATAACTAGCCCCAAACCCAAAATTACCTGGACAAGCCTTTGGCACTACCCCAAAGACTACCACCCGTCCTGGGATCCAGCGCTCCGGCTCCTCAGTCCACACCCGAGGGAAACCAGCGCTCAGGCTCCTAGGTCTACACCAGAGATAAACCGGTGCTCCAGCTCCTGGGTCTACACCCAAGAGAATCCCTAGCACAACCATGTTAGCAGATTTTACAAGAATGTTCAAGAAACACTGTTCACAAAAAACAAAAACCTGGAAATATCCCAATGTCCATCTGCGGGGGCGGCACAGCCCCACAGGGCATGGCCTCCAGTGATACCACCACATAGAAGAGTCTCAGCATGACGACGGCAAGTGGGAAAAGCACATCTAAGCGATACGTACAGCATGATACCTTTTCACGTAAAGATTTAAGACAACTAGAGAAGACATTCGTGTCTGCCATAGAGGTGTGCACAAAGGAGCTCTGACCCGGACTCGGGGTCACCCCGGGGGAGGGCAGGCACGTGCGGTGGCTGCCAGACACACCGACGTCATAAAAATGAAAGAACAAAGCCACCAGGCCGAGGGTCAGCGCGCATGCCACCCTGAGCACCTGCGGTCCAGGAAAACCGAAAGAAGGACTTGAGGGGCAACCAAGGGCGGGGGCAGGGACCTGCCAGTCGCTACCAGCCCAAAGGAGGCCTCGGGGCATCAGCTCTGGACGCAGGTCGCAGGTCGCAGGTCGTGTGGCTGCAGGCGACAAGGATCTGACGGGCACTTCACTGGGAAGGGGCAAGTTCACAGCCGCCTGCCCCCCTCACGTGGGCAGCGGATCTGGATCTGCTGACAGCGCGTGGAAGAGCTCGGCTCCTAGGCTGGGAGCCGGGCCCGGCGCTGCTCCCAGCGCACAGGAGCCAGAACCGCTGCCCTGCCGGCTCCGAGGGCGCCAGGCAGCGGCAGCACCGCCCCGCCCGGTCGCTGGGCTGACCTCAGGGCCGCGACTTGGTCAAGCCAGGCAGAAGGGACACCTTAGCAAGTAGAGGAAAAGGGTTTCACAATGGGGTGGCGGCGGCGAAAACGTGCAGGGATGCGTCCATGTGCAAAAAAAAAGGGAGCTTCATACCCCACACCATAAACAAAAAATCAGCTGTAAATGAATTGCAGCTACGAATGTAAGCGTTTAAAAAGCTAGAAACGCAGCCCCTGGTGCGTCCAGCACATTTCTAAGTAGAGCATGACGCAGCTCCGGGGCTCTTGGCAGGAGTACCCCCAAAAGGCAGCCCTGAACCGGGGGGCTCCAGGTGCGAAAGGAAGGGCCGGGCTGGAGCGCCCTCGCGTGGCGAGAGCTGGGGCCTCTGCCCTGGGCTCTAGGACGAGCCCCTCAAGGCCACCGCTGGGCCCCGACCCCGAGTCCCCAGCACGCTCAGGACAGGGGCCTGTGTGCACAGCGGCTCCTTCACGGAACACGCGCCCAACCACGCTACTGGAGAGAAGAAGAAAAGGGCGGTGAGTCCGCTTTTGAAACCAGCAGGCCCAGGGGCCGGCGCTGCCCTCCTCGCGCGGGCTTCGCCCCTTTTCTACCAGCGATGCACCCCACGGGGACAGCTCCGTGTGCCTGGCCCCTTTGGGTCCCGCACAGCTCACCACCCTCTGGTGGGCGTGGGGTGGGCTGTCAGCTGAGCGGCCCACGGGCTTGGCCCACCCTTGCCCCCCCACTGACCGGAAAACGGACCAGCCTGGCCCCCCGAGGTTCATCGAGAGCCAACAGGCAATGGGCTTCCAGGGCCCCCCGGGAAACTGCTCGCAAACCAAAGCTGTGCCCCATCCCCCTTCTCTGCTGGGGGAAGAACCAGCACAGCCTCCCTGGAGCAGACGGGCAGACAGACACCCAGCAGGGGCTTGTGCCCGCGGGCCTGGAGAACAGGGACACGGTGCAGGCAGGAGGAGGGTTGGGGGCGCCCTGTGAGCCCCTCCTTGTCTCAGGAGGCAGCCAGAGGTGGGGGGCACCCACCAGGGCTGCAGGGGAAGCTGCAGGGGACAGCCCTTCACACGCCGCCCCCCAACCGACAGCTCTGCCATGCTCCCCGGCAGGCACCTCAGGCCCCCCAGGTATGAGGGGACCTCACAGGACAGCGCCACGGCCCCTCCACCTGCTGTGCCCCAGCCTCTGACACTGAGCAGGTGGGGGCTGTCAGAGGCCAAGCCCACGGCCAACCCCCCAGCCTCTCCTGGGGCCCAGACGCAGGTGGGGGACTGAGCAGGTGACCTAACGTCCCTCCCTCCAAGTGGGGGGCCCCCACCCTGCTTAGTAGGCATGGGGTGCTCTTGATAAGGGAAGTGCCGGGACCCTAACCCTCCTCGGCAGAAACCCACAGCTTTAGGAAAATAAACTCCCCTCGGTCCCTGGTCCCTCTCTCCCCTCCTTCCCCCCCTTTTCTCCATGGAATCCACATCAGGAAGATCAGCACCCCAGGCTGCCCCTTTGAATTGAAATTTACAGCTCTAAACAGATCATTTCCTCCCTAATGGCCCTCTGCTTTTAGGAAGATAAGCTAACTTCCTCCTCTGCCTTTGTAACCCTGCCTGCCCGCCTGCTCAGGAATTTGCCCGCTTGGTGTACCTATATAAACTTATGAAAATCGGAAAACGGGACTCAGATTTTTTTGGAGACTTGACTCTCCTCAGGGCCCACGCGTAATAAAACTTTGTTCATCCGTGCTCCCAAGAGTGCTGTTGGGGTTTCTTTCTGCTGCTGCAACACTCACCTGATCGTACGGGTCTCTGCAGATTCAGAAGGGCCGCCTCGTGGGGGAGCAGCACGGCAGGCCCCCCGGAGCCCTGCCCCCTCCCAGACAGACCCCAGGGACGGGCCTCGGGGGCAGCTGAGGAGCCTCTTCTCCCCTGACCGCGTGGCCTGGGATGGCAGCCTCCGCCCCCACCGCGCAGGGGCTGGGTCGGTCCAGACAAGAAGCTGCTTTCGTTGGAAGTCATTTGTGCAGCGGAAGGAACACTTTTCATTTATGCTCACACTGAAGTGGCTTCTAAAGGCAGGAAGGGGACGCCTCACAGCCGCGTCCCAGCCCTGGGGGGGACGGGGGGTGGCTGGGACAGCCCGGGGCACTCCCGGGGCTCCTCGCTCCTCCTGGGTGCGTCTGGCTAGGCCCTCGAGTCGGGCAAGGGAGACAGACTGCTCCACAAGGTAAGCCAGGAAGGTTTTGTTTTGTTTTGTTTTGTTTTGTTTTGTTTTGTTTTTTGGGGGGGCGGTAGTTTCTGAGGGCAGCAAGACAGAAGGAAGGACAGACCAAGAGATGTTGCTGGGGGCTGGAACGAGCGCACCTTTGAAATGCTTTTCCCTCCCCTCAGGGCTCGTCTGCACCCCCAGGACACTCATGGGGCTGCTGGGGGCCTTTGGGGTGTGGACGGGTGGGGAGGCAAACAGTGGGGTCGACGTACACAGAGAAGGCACGGACTACACACACGGACCCCTCGAGGACACAGAGGCTGGGGTCTGGGGGGGCAGTGGGCACCAGGGGCAGAATTAGATGAGCTGGTGTCCAGCAGGCCAGCGGGGGCGGAAGGAGAGCATCCGCCTTACCTGAGAGTCCTGGGAGGGGGCCTCCTCCTTGCGTCCACAGGACCACGGGAGCTTCCTGCACCCCTCCCCGGGGCAGCTCCGTGTGCAGTGGCCGGGGCTCGGGGCGGAGCCAGCTGCGGCCACTCTCGGCCAGTCTGCAGCCCAGGGCATGGCCGGCTGCCAGTGCCTCCCGGCCAGGTGGTGCTGGACACCCAGGCTGTGCTCTCAGAGGCGGCCAGGTCACCCAGTGCCCAGGAGGTCAGGCTTCCTTCTGGCTGGCCCTGCCCCTCTCACCTCTCCTGGACCTTCCTCCGTGCAGGGTGTCCAGCCTTCGTGGCCTGGGGTGGCACGAGGGGCCGAGAGTCGGTGGGTGCGGTGTGGCCAAACCCATCTAGCTTCCAGAGCGGGCTGTGGGTGCCCCTGGTCCATGGGCAAGTGCTCGGGACCCCTGGAGAGGGCGTCAGCCCGTCGTCGCGCCCCGCGGTACCACGGGGAAAGCCCTACTTGGGAATGCTCCAGATGCACGCTCTGGCTTCTGTCAGTGGGGCCAGCTTCCTCTTGGCATCCGTGACGCGCCTACACTCTCCTGAGAGTCCTCCTGAGACGTGGGTTGCAGTCATCAGGGAGCGAGGGAGGCGAGTGGGGAGGAAACAGGCACACGCTCCCTTACGGAAGCAGCTTCCCCTGCTCGGCAGGGGACGGCAGTGTCCCGGCACCCACCGGGACGGGAGCAGCTGCCCACCAGGGGCACTGCGACAGGAGAAAGCTCCGCGCGCGGAGCTCGGCGCTGGCTTTAGCCCCGGCTTGTCAGAACGCACAGCCCACCGACAGCCCCTCTCCCTCTCCTCCTGGGCAGGGGGCGCTCGGCAGAGAGCCAGTCCTCGAGGGTCTCTGGGGCTGGAATGCAAGGCCCCACTTCTCCCCCTGGGCGGCCTTTGCTCTCTGGTCCCACAGGAGGGAGGGGGTCCGACGCCTCGGGGGGCTGGAAGGAGAGAGAGGAGGGGTCAGGCACGGCCTGTGTGGAGAGAGAGGGAAAGGTGCACCCCGATCCCAGGAGCAGCCACCCGCCCCGCAGGGCTCAGGCCGCGCAGGGCAGGCCTGCTAAGCAAGGCTCACTCCCGCAGCCACGTCCAGCGGGCCACGTGGCCTGTCGGCCAAGGCAGCACGGGCTGGCCTCGGGCACCGTGGCCTCTGCGTTAGAGTGGCCACAGCGTGGCAGAGTCACGTTATCTACGCGGTGCCTATGAATGCACCTGGGCCGTGGCGAGGTCCGCCCCATTCTGGCCGGATCTCTGATATGCCCCAATCCGTACCCACCTCCCTGGAGGGGCAGGGACCACCAGCAGGCAGCCACGTTTGCCAGCCTCGCTTCCACCAAAGCAGCCAGAGGCAGAACAGACTGCAGGCGCACAGCGTTCTGCGCAGTCACACGTGCCCCCCGGGGGGAGGCCGCCATGGGGGAGGGTCTGCTCTCCTGGCTTCGGGGGTGAGCACACCCTGCAGGCTCCCACTATGGAAGACGCACCGGGCTCTAACCCCCGAGGCGGGAACTCCTGGCTCCTGGGTGCCGGCAGATCCTCGACAGCCCCTTGGAGTGCATGGGGGGCGCCCCAGGAGGCAGAGCAGAACTCTCCGGAAAAACCTGGGCCCTGAGATACTCACCGTGTCGAGGCGCCAAGATGAACTATGACCAAAGGATGAAAGCTAAGGAGAAAAATAAGAACAAAAATAAAAACTGAAAAGGAGAGGGGAGAAGGGACACAGGAAGGGAAGAAAGAGAAAGAAGAATTGGTGGTGTTTCTAGGAAGAAAGCCGTCACGGTCACAGACAGAGCAAGACAGGCTGCCAGCCGAGGGCCGAGGTGGGGTCGGGCGGCCAGGGACGTGGGGACGGGGCTAGCACGGCGGCTGCCTCGCGTCTGCCGCGAGCTGGGCCTGCGGCCGCGAGCCGCCAGGCCTTCACGGTGAGGATCGGGCCCTCTTGGGGAGAGCCGCTCCAAGCCCCACGCAGGTGCCGGGGTTGCCAGGTCGAGATTTTCTGTTTCAGTCCCATTCAAAGCGGTAATGTACAACCAACCCCCAAAGTGACTGAACACTTGGAGCCTCATTTTGTTTTTGGGGGAGGATGGGCGGGCCAGAGCAACTTAGGCACAAGAGAAAATCTGGCAATGGTAAGTTGTTTGGAAATGCAGAACAACTTTAGCTGGGTTTGAAAAAAACAACTTAAAAAAAATCCTAGATTTAATACAAACGGCCTCACTTTAGATGGAAAACTGAACAGAAATTCAGTTTGGGGGAGGGCAGAGCGCGCCGCCGGGCTGAGCCCTGCACACAGAGTGTGGCCCCTGGCCCCGTGCGGGGCCGTGTCCCCGACTGGATCGGCACAGTCGATGTGACTGCACAGCCGATGGCGGCAAAGTGCCCGGCGGAAGGGGCAGCTCTTGTCATTCCCAGGGGGGCGGGCAGGGCAGGGGCGACAGGGGGCCCGGCTGAGCAGCAGCGCCCTGTTTGGACAGGAGCGTGGGGCAGGAGGGACCCCACCTCTCCCAGCAAGCAGAGCCCCTGGCTTTTCCTGGCGGGGGTCCCAGGCACACCAGCTGAAAGGGACAAGAAGGGGAGGTGGGGTCCAACGGCCACTTCCGAGCGCTCAGGGTTGGGGTGGAGGGAGACCCACCCCCAGGAAGCTCCACTCCCAGGAACTGAACGAACTGTCTGACCCTAGAAACCAGGGACTGTCCCCAAATGGCAGAAAAAGAGCTCCCCTGATGAGCGAAGCCCACGGGAAGCGGCAGGCTCCTCCGGGCGTGCTCTCTCCCCCTGGAAGGGCGCACGTGCTGGGCTCTCGGGGCAAGCGCCTAGGGCGGGACGCCCCAACTCTGCGCAGGATCAGAGGGGTCCAGGCAGGACCCGGCATGCCGCACTGGGCCGTGCTGCATGGCCCGACGCGGCCGAACTCTGGCCCTCGGACCTCCCAGACCTGGAGCAATGGCTGTCAGGCCCAGAAGACCAGAGACCCTCAAGGGTCTGAGGACATTCTCCGGAGAGCATCCCCGGCAGCCCTACAGGAACTCGGTGTTCAGACCAGATGCCTGGTGAGCCCGGAGCAGTTATGCGGCTCGGCCCAGCCTGGCGCACTGTCCAGCACACACCTCTAGGGATGGGGAAACTGAGGCCCCGAGAGGGGGCCCTCCGAGGTCGCAGGCCACGGGGCTCTTCCACCCTGTACTCCTGCCCCCTGCCCAGAGCTCTACCTTCCGGAAACTTCTTTCTGTCCAACTCTGTCCTGATTAGCCAGGTGCTTTGCCTCTGTTGACATATTACAAGAGAAGCCTGTTTACTCCCCAGGGGCCTGATGTTTAGTGACATCACCTGTGATTTATCTGGTGGTCTTCTCTCTATATATGTAAGTTCCATTAACAAGACAAGCCCCGAAATTTGCACACATTGTACCTTTTCCTCCAGTTCCTTTATCTGTCTCTTCTGGGCTTCTATTCTTTCTTCCAACTCTTTAATTCTCTGCAAGGCCAAAAGCAGGAACATCGTTAAAAATCAGAGTACTTGGGAAGCCAAGTGGAAAAATGTCTCTCCAGATTTCCACTCGTTTACTTGGTCAGCAGACATCTGCCCTCCCCAGCCTCACTCAGCTCGAGGGCGCGGCCAGAGGGGCCGCCACGGGCGAGGCGCAGGGGGGCTTCTTTGCAGCTGTCCGTGAATGCTGCGGAGCCCTCGTCTTTACTCTGGCGTAAAACGTGATACCAGTCAACTGTGAATCGGGCACGCCCGCTCCCCACTTGCCTGCCCACACCTGGGGCCTGGGGCGCAGCTGAGCTTGGCTGCAGGCAACATCCCTCACCCTAACGGCCCTGGGAACCAGGTGGGCCCTGGGGGCACAGAGTGAAGGAGCCTGCAGCAAAGTCCTGGAACCCAGCAAATCCTTGGGTCAGGCGCCAACCTGCTAACGTAAACGTCCACCTTATCTTACTTGGCACTTGGGGCTTGCCTGGCCCAGACGAGCTGCCTCCTTCTTCCTTGAGGCTGGCCAGTCTGCCAGGGTCTCCTCTCCTCTGGTCAGAAAGGTCCTGGCCTGAGGTCCCAGTGTGCCCTGAGGCAAGAGAAGGCCAGGGACCACTCCCAGGCTCAGGAGCTGCTGCTCCCCAGACTATGCCTGCAGCATGGGGGGAGGGGCACAGATGAGAATGGGCAGTCAGGGGTCCCAAGAGAAGGGGACTGCTGCCCGGAGGCCTCCACAGCATGGCCCGGGAGGCTGGTCTGGAAGGGCAGGTGGTGCAAGGGCTGTGAGGCCAGCTGAGAAGGCATGGCCACAGGAAGTTCTGGCCTTGCCACTGGCGGACCTGCCACTGGAGGCCCTGCACTGGAGGCTCTGCCACTGGAGGCCCTGCCGCTGGAGGCCGTGCCACTGGAGGCCCTGCCACTGGAGGCCCTGCCACTGGAGGCCCTGCACTGGAGGCTCTGCCACTGGAGGCTCTGGCCATGGGAGGCCATGCCACTGGAGGCTCTGCCACTGGAGGCTCTGCCACTGGAGGCCCTGCCACTGGAGGCCCTGCACT
>JAQZBX010028018.1:0-28014 GCA_029593785.1 Cabassous unicinctus
CGTTAACAAAAATGGATCCTCTGAGTGTATTTTTCCCTTGGTTGCTGAGCAACAAAAATTCTTCATGTAAGTATAAACCTACTGACACACTAAGTGCTGAGAAGAAAAAATAACAATAGACACCTTTATCAGCTACAACCATCTGTGTTCAGTTTGACCGGCATTTTTTGGCAAGCTTATGTTGTCCCTCCCATCCAAAACCATCTTTTCCTAGGAAGAAAAATTTCACTCCCACTTCCTTCATTTTCCAACACGGCAAGGGTCAAGTGGTATTCTAAATCTGCCAGGTTCTGGACTTGAAATACTAAAGATTCATTACTTGTAATTAATTACAAACTCAACAGATAAGTAATTTTCCATATTTTATTATGCAAAGTAATAAAATATTAAACTGGTGTTACAACACAGGCTGTTTTGTCCCAAATAGTCATTCAAATGAATTAGTATTTTAATTTTTTAGTGGGAAATTTAATGTACTATCTTAAAAAAACAGACCATGGGTCAACTTTTTGTAGCCAAAAAAAAGACTACCATGTGGCTACTGCAGAAGAAGAATTCTGCTGCAAAGCAATAAAATCATTTCAAACAGCATTTAGTTGTTCTGAATTGTTCCAAATATGCTACTAGGTACAGTTTAGCATAAGCAAAATTTAAAGTAGTATGAAAGGAATAAATAAAATATACATTTGATTTTAAGCAAAACTTCTATTGGGACTGTCAAACATTATAAATGAAAAATAATCAAGTCAATGAAACACAATACTTAATTTTTTTTTTTTTTTAATTTGAAGATATAACATGCCTGAAAGGTTAAATGATGCAGCACCTGAAAGGAAATAAATTTCTCAAGATTTTAGAAAAGATTTGAAAGGGGCACAATGCAAGTGGGAGGTTACATTCTTTTATGGTTCCAGAATTTCTGTAAAGGAGGGTTTTCAGGATAGCAATCTAGTTGGGTTAGAAGGAGATTTGCAAGGGGACAGATGAGGAGGCATGTGAGAAACAGCAAAAAGCAGGGGTCCAAAGGATTCATCTTGAAATCAAGCTTACAGAGAAAAAAAAAGGTTTCAATTTAAATTCCATATTTATTTGGGATGTCCTTGGGGGGATGCTGATGGAGATGGAGATTATGAGGAAGCTGCAGCTTCCTTTAGCCTCTTCCCACCTCTCTAGTCCAGTGCTGGATTGGAGCCAACACTGAATACAGATTTGAAAGTAATGAATTTTAATTGTGATGCCTCCACCAATTCAGTGTGTCATGTGAGTGAACTACTTAACACACTATTATTTCAGTTTATGATGTGAAAATGAGGGGCATATGACTGTTCTACATTTAAAAACCTGACTCCCCATCTCATCCTAGTACTCGGTCCTTTACACAAGGCGGGTTTTTCATCTTATTGGCCTCAGGAGATTAGTGGCTCTATCACAGGAACAGTAAAAGTGTATGTGGCTGTTACTCTTTTATATTTTTTAATATTTGAGAATATATCACATTTGGAAATATCATCAATAATTTCAATATTAAAATTTGTTATCTCACAAGATAATTGCTTCAATTCCCAAGAAATGCTCCGAATATAAGTTAAAGATTTTGTGCAAGTATTTTAGCCTATTGCAATATAGCTTTCTAAAAAATTTCAAATAAAATCTCCTCTTAGGTTAAGCTAAACTATTACTGAAAATCCCTGTAGTCAGGTTTACCCTGCACACGCTGCAGATATGCTAATGTGAAAACCCCAATAGGAGCATTATTTGTGTGATTATAAAATATTAATCCACTCCACAAAATTAAGCTAAACAAAAAGCACTTTACCAACAGGGAATCTTTTCTGGTTCATAAATAAATAATTTGCCTGAATTGCACTTTTACAATTTGCCATAAACCCACATTAAAGACATCAAATAAATAGATGTTGAAAGTCTATCATTGAGCTAATGAGGGGGCCATTGAAAAACCATCACTTCACAATATGATCTCTTTTTGAGCATCTGTGTGACAAATTCATCTTACAGCTCTGTGTTTTGAAAATCTGTATTTCTGCTCTTATGCTAACTTTCTTATGTGTATATAGATATGGGTTTGTTTAGTCTTAGGACCCTATGACTTCCATGAATGATCTTATTTCTCTCCTTGATTTGACTTTTAGAAAGCTTAATATACTCAGCAGACTACTTTAGTCACCCATTTCTCTATGCTAACCATATGTTCCAGGAATTTTTTTTTTAGTTACACTAATTTAACTTCCTAGATGTTCATTTAACTATTTTGTCCTTGTGTTGTAGATATATTTTTTAAGTTGCTTCAAATTCATTATAGAATGAAATTGCTGTATAAGTTAACATAATTAGTAATTGTTTTGACTAACGAGCAATAAGTCATATTTTTTAGAACAGTATAACAAGAAAAGAGGAAAGCCCACCTTCTTTGGATGTTTGCTTATTTTGAAATTTTCAGAAACTAATAAAACATATTTCTTTTCAAGAAAATGTTTTAATTATAAACTAGAAAACCCTCAGTAAGTTACCAGGACTTTTGTTCATAAAAACCAAAGAATTTTAGAAGAAACTACTGTTTTACCTTTATTTGGTGGGACCAACCAATTTGATTTCAATTAAGAGAATTGCATTAAATTAACAAAAATATTACAAAACTAGGTTCACAGATAAACATAATTTCATGGTAATCAATATTTTACTATCACTACTGAAAACTGAGTGATAAACATTATCTAAATCAGAGATAAAGCTTCAAAATGTAACAGACTCTGAATAATCTTATATTCTAATTTGCTTTTCTAAGTGAGTCACTAAGCATTTCAACAAAGTTCCAGAATTAATAAATAACTTCCTTGAGGGACTATAACTATTACTGAATTATGTCAACAACAATAAAATGATGGATGTATAAATAGTCTTAACTTACAAAGCCTGGACAGTGTGATTTAGTGTCAAGGACATTGAATGAGGTCAGAAAAACCTGGATGCTAGTTCAGATTTGTGACTGCACACAAGTTGCAGATCTCTCTGTGCCTTTTATTTTAGATGAAGATAGAAATGCCCATCCTGTCTCCTTAGAGATTTGTTGGGAAAATCAAGAAAAACGAAGAATAGCATTCTAAAGCACTTTTAAAAGATTGTTTTAATGTTAATTGTTCTATACATATATGTACTTTGGAGAAAAGAGAAGAGACCTAGCAAAATTTACTGAGTACCTTTAAGCATCAGTGACCCCACTGTTCTTCAGACACTAAAAATTGGTGGAGAATGAGTTACAGCGTTCTTAGTCAACAAGATATGTAGCCCTGTCATTTTATCAAGTAAAATCATTCCTTGGCTAACTAACTAGCTTCACTAATTTCAGAAGAAGCTACTCATATTTGGTTTGAGATATGAAAAATGACTCATGGAACATATATTCTAGCATGAGAGACCATAAGCAAAATAAAGAAGTAACGTATAAGTGATGATAAGGAATTAAGGAGAAATGAAAAGAAGGAAAAGGAAGGTTTGGGGGAGGAGGATATTTGCAAGATGACTTTGAGAAAAGATGTGAAGGAAATGAAGAAGTGACTAGTCCAGGGAGAGAGCCAGGCAAGCACAAAGATCTTGAGGCAAGAAGCCTAGCAACCTTGTTGTGGCTAGAAAGCAAGCTGAGTAAGGGGGAGCAAGGAAGAAAAGGGGTCAGAAAATTCACAAAGAGCAGGTCACACAGGGCCTTATGGTTCGTTGTAAGGATTTGGCTTTTACTGTTAGTGAAATAGGAAGCCCGGGGTTTTGAGCAAATAAATGAAATGATCTGATGTGCATTCTAAAGGATCACTCTGGCTGCTATATTGAGACTACACTAAAAGGGGGTTGGGGTAAGGACAGAAAGAAGGAAGCCAATTCAATCACTCATTGATTTATTCAATCATTCAACAAAACTTTATCTGGGTCCTACTATGTGGCAAGTAATGTTTTAGTATCTTGAGATACATCAGTGAGCACAGCAGATAAATATAACTGACCTCACTGAACTTCATTCTAGTGGGAAGAAGGCAGATACACACACACACATACACATGTACATATACATAATATAGTGTACATATGTTGTTATTTAAATTTATGAGATTTGTTTCTTCTCTTCAAGGGAATGAGTAGAGATTGAAAAAAAAGAGTTACAGGTACTGATTCCTGGGGTGTTGCAACATTTAGCATATAAGGAGATGGACAGAAGTTGACAAAAGAGGTTGATAAATATTATGGGGAAAAACCATTAAAAACTGCAGTAGGGCAAGGGGATCAGGCAAGATGAGGAGATGTTTGCAACAACAAATAAGATGATAAAGGAAGGCTAAGCTTGATGAAGAATGTGAGATTTGAACAAATACTTGAACTTGAGAGGAAATTATTAAAATAGATATCTAAATAAAAGAGCAGGAACAAAAGCCCTATGCCAGATGTTTGCATAGCAAGTTCGAAGAATAACAAGAAGCCAGTATGAGTAAAGCAGAGTGAGCAAGGAAGGAGATTAGTAGAAAAGGATGCCAGAGCCCTCTAAGGGGATGTCATTAATACTCCAAGGGAAGGATGATGATGTCTTAGAGCTTAGTGGTAACAGTGACGATAACAGCGGATATAATAAGTGATGATTAGTTTTTGAGAAGTTTTGAAAGGAGAGGCAAAAAGACTAGCTGACAGAATATACACAGTGATAGAAAGAAATTAAAAGATGACTCCAAAATTTTTGACCTAACCTTCTAAACTATTAGAAGGTTAATAAGGGGATGGCTGAAGATAGATCATGTATTATTGGGGAGGAGATCAGGAGCTCAAATATGGAAGTGTCAATTTAAAATGTTTATTAATTTATATAATCTAAGTATCTTTTAAAAATAAAAAAAATTAATATTAAAAAAATAATGAGGCATTATATATGCTATCAAAAAAGAGAGAAAATTAATCATTTTTCACATAATACTCAGTCTAGTATTATTTCTCATAGATACTACCTGCTCTGTATTTATAGATGATCACATATTTCACAGGACTAACATCTCTTGTCATTTTTAAAAATAAAACTTGGTTGAGAACTACTTAAAAAAAATGTCTATTAAATATCTAGTCAAAGACACTGAGTAAGCAGATGGTTTTATCAGCATTGAATTCAGGGGAGCTATATGGGCTGGAAACAAAATTTTGGGAGAAATCCATGTGTATATGATATTCAAAGTCATGAGATTGATTGAGATTCGTAAGGGAATGAGGGTAGTTTGAAATGAGAAGAATTTCACGAAGAACTGATCACAACAGTATTCCAACATTCAGAGTTTTGAGAGACGGAGAGAAACTGGCAAAAGAGGCTGAAAAAGAAATGACCCAACAAATAGCATAAGTATGATGACTCACAAGCCAAATGAAGAATGTATTTCAAGTAAGTGAAAGAGACCAAAAAAGTCTAATGCTGTTTGTGCATAACACAGGATGAGCACTGAAAAGTGACCATTGGAGGTAACAAGGGGGCTGTTTTAGTAACCTTAGTAAGAGTAATTTCACTGGAGTAGCAGGAGCCTAGCCTGATGGGAAAAGATTTAACAGAAAATAAGAAAAAGGAAAACAGGCATAAACAACTCTTTCAAAGAATGTTGCTGCAAAGAGAAGAAAGTAAATGAGGCATTAACGGGAATAATGGAAATATATCCTCTCTTGGCTTTAAGAAGGCAAAATTAAGAACTGACAGATTACAGGACCATTTATTCAAGGCTTATCTAAATTAATGATTGATAGGGACTGAAAATAATCCTACTTTGAGGTCCTACCCCAAATTTTACTTTATCCTATATTTCTTCAATCACCAGTGTGAAGAAATATAGAAATATGGAAAAAAAAAACTTTTTGCTGAATAAAAAATGTACACTTACTAGAGTTCAAATATTAACCATTTTATAATAAGTAGCACTAGTCAGTATTTTGTTGGGATTAAACACTTAAACACACAGACTCTGGGATCATAGTGCTGGCTTCGAATCCTGCTTCTAACAGATGCCAGCACCATAAACTTAACCTCCATGAGCCTCAGTATTTTCATCTGGCAAATGATTAGGTACTATTCCTTTCCCCAGAATTATTGGGAAAACAAGGCAATGTTTAGTGCTCACCAGTACTTGACATAATGTAAGCAATTTATCTATGTTTGAATATATGATTGATAAAATATTTCTCAAAAGTGTCAAATCATCTGTACCAAATAATGAACAATAATGCCATTTGCTTCCAACCACAAACAGTCAAGAATGGTTTGTAAATGCCTGTC
This sequence comes from Cabassous unicinctus, assembly GCA_029593785.1. NCBI lineage: Eukaryota > Metazoa > Chordata > Mammalia > Cingulata > Chlamyphoridae > Cabassous > Cabassous unicinctus. The sequence continues at coordinate 6,299 of JAQZBX010028018.1, forward strand.
AATATTTCTTTACAACCATACAATTCTTTGACTTTTACCCACTGATCATTTCTTAAATATGGATTTGTGTCTGGAAACTGAAGAAGACTGTGTTCCTATAGTTAATTCTTGGTTACCACATACAAATTACCTGCTATTTGGATTATATTTCATCATCATGACTTTATTACCCAATTTAGTTTCAAGGAAGAAACATCAGAGAAAAGCTAGCAGGCTTTGAATAACAGGTACATATATGGTATATATAAATATATAATTAGTTATATATATGTATATATAAACTAGTTGCATGTATATATTTTTTAAAGAGCATTTGTCTTAATAGATTTTTTTATCCACTTGTCTACATTCCCCATACTCCTTCCTCTTTATTTAACATATTATTAAACTTGGCTGTTTTTGTCACACATTACTTAACACCAAAAATCATTAGAGTATGTTTGTTACTCTGTATTCAGGACTCTTTAAGGAACTTTTTAAATTAACTCTGGCCACTATCATTTGCCAGTCATTATTTTCCTATTTTTACTCATAGTCTACTAATTTGGAACCCTATATCAACTTTTATAAGTATTGAAAAAACCTGAGCCCTAGATTTATTAATTCTTAGACTAGAGGACCCACCTCAGAGTCTGTGGAGTCCTCCATAGTCACTAACACAACAGCCCATCACAACTAATGAGGCTCTTAAGCAGTTTTTCATTCTTATGATGACAGAGTGCAAGCTGCAGACAAAGCAATGAAAAATTGATTCCATGAAGTATTTTTCAAAAGCATTTCTAAAATAATCGCCTGAAATTCCAATGGAACAATAAAAGAATAAAATAATTAGGGTTTGAAACCGGCAAAAAAGAAACATACAATAAATTCATCAAGAAACAAATTATGTCTGTGAAAATCTATCACCAAAACAGCATGGTCAGCACAAGCATGTGGAAGACTTACATAAAATATGCAGCATGAGTTTAACTGGCCATCAATAATACTGTACAGGACAATAATAATGATTTGTACTGGTATTCAAAACTCAAGAGTCCTTTATTTCATAGTATTTTATTTAATGAATTTAAAAATATACCAAAAGGGAAAAAACAAAATTGGAAAATAATCATAGTTTGTTGTTGTTGTTGTTAAGAATCGCAAAAAAGATTAAATGCAAAGCAAGCAATAAAATGTTTTTGTCCCTTTAACATAATCTTCACAATCCATCCATTTCAGTCCCACCTATTCCTTAGGAAAAGAAGATTTATCATTGAAAACCCAGAAATGGATTTTCCAACCTCCTAAAATGCTGACACTGCTTCCAAATTAAAGTGTCATAGGTTAGAAGAAGCAGTACATTTACCTCTGCCCTTCCTTTGTCCATGGGTCTCCCTCTCCTACATGCTCCCCCTTCTTTCCTGCTCTAAAAACACATCCACATATCACTCCTACCACTGCACTGACCCCTAGGAATGTACTTCATCTGCTGATGGCTCTGACTAAGACAGGTGACAATCTTCTTTCCCCTTAGTTTAGACAATATATCATTATACTTTTTAAAGACATTTTAACAACAAATAGGGGAAATAGAAATAAGATTTTTTAAAAGCCTTAATAAATGCTCAATCTGCAAAACAAAGAGCCTTTCTTAACTAAAGCCACAGATTGCTCTGACTTCATAGGAAAGAGGTTATGAGAATAAATTCTGGAGTTCACAAGTCTGCAGTGCTTTTCTTATCTATCTAGGAGAACTTTAGCAAGTTATTTAACTTTGTGAGCCTTAGTTTCCACAGTTGTGGAATGGGAATGATATCACTAGAGTTGGGTAAGTCTCCAATGATAAAATGATTAAAAAGCATTTAGCACAATGACTAAACAGAAATACTCAATACATTTTAAAAATTATATATTTATTGTTTTATGCCCAGGTCTGTTGCCTACATTCTGCCTAAGAGACACTACACCAAGATATGCAGACGTTTAATCTGAGGCACACTAATCATAACTCTAAATCTTGTAGAAGAAAGAAAAACTTCTAAACTGGTTTTCCAGAATAATCTTACAAATGTCTCCATGGTTTCTCTTGAAGATCGTGATGACTTCAATGTGGAAATAAATTAATTTCTACTCTTTTCTACTATTTAATGAATCATAGTCCTTTCACCTAATGTTCTCAAGACACTTTTAATATGTAATTTCTAGTGGCTTTTTTTGCTGACTTGTAAAAACCTCAGTGGTTCTTCCATTGTTGTCCATGGACTCCTGGACCCCAAGAACCATTAGGGAGGGATGGGAGGTCAAAACTATTTTAATAATAATGTAAAATATCATTTGTCTTTTTCACTATGTTGACATTTGCACTAAATGCTGCAAAAGCAATTATGGGTAAAACTGACATATCAAGGTAGTGGCTCCAAACTATACTAGCAGTTGTATTCTTTACTGCCACATACTCACAATAAAACTAAAATGCCAATTTCACTTAAATAGTAAAAAAAAAAAAAATCAGTTGAAGAATCAGTAAAAAATCTTAATTTTATTTAATCTAGATCCAAAATCTCAACACTTTTTTAATACTCTGAATGACAAAATAGAAAATGTGCACAAATAACCATTGCTCTGTACCAAGGCAATGTGGTTTTCTCAAAAAGCAAGTGTGCAATTGTTTGGGTTGCAAGCTGAACTAGCCACTTTTTCAATAGAATACCACTTTTACTTGAAAGAACAACTGACAGAGAAACTTTTTTTTTAGACTTGGGGAGTTAGCAGATTTTTTTTTTTAATGAACAAAGGAATCGTCACACTTCAAGGAAAACAACCAACAATCAATGATGCTAATGAAAAAATTCAAGCTTTCAAGTGAAAATTAAAATTTTGGAAAACTTCCATCCATCACTCAATGCTTCAGAGTCCCATTACTCAAAGACTTTCTTATAATATAAGAACCTTGATGAAATGACCAAATATGAATTTTGATATTGTATAATGAAATATGTCTACACTAGGAAGATCTGCATGATTCAGTTAACCAATATTTTCAAAATAACGCATGTGTGGTGTTTCTAAGTCCTTATGCAAAGTAAAAGACCCATTCAAAAACTGAGAGAAACCAATACATTTTTATATACCAGAGTATGAACAGTTGGAATCTGAAGTGGTTTCAGATTCTACATTACAAGTAAGTTTTACAACTTGCCACTTGTCGGGTTGTGGTTTAGTATTAAAAAAAAAAACTGACAATTATCTTAATAGGATATTAAAATATCCCACCCTTAACCAATTCCAAATATCTGTGTGAGGATGGATCCCTTTCATATAACTTAACCAAAGATAAAGGCAAAAATGTAAAATAATGCCACTCTTTTCACTCTTTTTTAATTTTAGTTTTGGAAAATAGAGATTTCTTTTTTAAATAAAATAAAAATATGTTATGGGTTTAATGTGTTTTTAATTGAATTAGTCAATAAATATTTGTTTCCTCAGTTTTAATGCTTAAACATCAATAATATCAATATCAAGTAAATATCAATAGATAAAACTCATCTTTTTAAAAAAATAAAATCTCCTTGGTATTCCTGATCATTTTTAAGAATGTAGAGGTGTCCTGAGACCAAAACATTTGAGAACTGCAGCCTGAGGACTACCTGGGTACACACATGGTGCTTCCTCCTATTTAAACTCCAAGCTCTGTGACAGACCACCAAGTTCTACTTTCTTCGAGTTTTCTGATAATTCTGACACCAGATAATTTGTATGCCCTCAGTTCAATTAATGATCAAGGTCAAATTTACTCTCTCCATTCCTCCCAGTGTCTTTCTATTGATTTCTTCCTGAGGAATAAGAACACACACTGTTCTGACCTTGGCTCTTCCATTATCTCATTAAATAACCATGCCCTGAGCACCTAGGATACATCAGGTAATCTAGCAGTCTCTGAGATAACAAAGTTCAGTAAAAGAATGCCCCTGACCTTAATGGGATCCAACTAAGTTCCTAAATTATATGTTTTTATACAACATATGTTAAAAGGAAAATGCTTTTGAAGTATTTTTGTGTCCATATTGCTTGGTGAACCTAGAAAAATGGAACAAACACAACATCAGCTATTCTGACATAATCAAGACTGCAAGCCCACTTCTGAGACTACAAACATGTACAATAAAAGGGTGATTAATCATGTGGCTATAACCAAAAAAACTGTCCTTCAAAGATACTCTTATTCAAACCAAACTTTCAGATATGAGAGAAAAGGTAAGTGAAAGTATACAACTGGATGAATCACTGGAATGAGCAATATTAGAACCACAGTCTTCAGCCCTCTGCCCCAAGAGTCAGAGCAAGAAAAAGAAGGCAGATGAAATTGTTCTCCTCTACCCACTGACCCTCTCTGTGCTTGCCCAAAGAATGTGATCAGCTATGACTCTAACCAGAAATCTGAATAAGCAACCCAGAATCCTCTAAGTGTACATGAATATTTTTTTTTTTACTGCATTACAGCAGAGTCTGCATTGGGGGGAAAAATCACCTCAAACAACCAGAGATAATTTATAACTTTGCAGAATCAGGGTTAATTAATTGTATTTGAGCAGAAGGAAAAAAGCACTTCATTGTTTATACTTGAAAGATACAACCAATAATAATATGAAATTCTAGTTCCCAACTACTGCTTTCAATATACTTTGGAGAAACACATTTGCTTTTAATTTTAAGAGTGGTAAGAGCTTGGGAACTTAAACTTGGTTTACAATTTCAGCACTTTTGTTCTCAGAAGATACTCTAGCAAACTTTTTTTTTTTTTTTTTTAAGAAAATCATCCTATGGAATTCTCCCCAGATTTTTAAATGAATAGAGTACAGTGATTATGAATGATAACTTCTCAAACTGATGTTACTGGGGATTTAAAAAGTAGCAGATATATCATCCCCATACTAAAAAATATATATATAATTATTATTTTAATCCCATGCCTACTATAGTGCCAGCATTATTTAATAAATCAAGCTGAGCAGATTGTTTCATGTACAATGAGTAAATAACATGACAACATAAATCTTCTAATGATAACAATAGACATTTATCCTTACTCGCCATAGTGTTCTAATAAAATGCAATGTATTGAACAAAACAACCAATAACAATTTGACTTACATTTTAACAAATTCATCTACATTTTGGATTGACTTACTTGCCTGCCTTCAGTAAACATTTGGTTTTCAAATGACTCAAATCTCTTCATCTAAGAACTATTTCCAGAAGAGGGAGATGGAGACAGGGGATGTGTCTGAGGGAGGGATAACTCTAAATCATGACAAAATTACATGTAAATCATGGCCTGAGTTAAAACAAATAGCTCAACATATAAGACTCATGTTAAGAACTTAAAAAATTAATAATTAGTTAAAAAAGGACGTTTGGCCTAGAAGCCCCTTCAGAACTGTGGATGTAAAAATCAAATTGAATTCTACTAAAAAGTAGAATATCCTCATAGAGCAGACATAGCTAGCTATTACAAAAAAATGAAACACTGAAGATTCAAAATAATAGTAATGCATGAGTATTTTAAATGAAGAAAATCTCCCACCTCCTCTAAACAGAAAAGAAAACAAGAAAGCGAACACATGAGCCTCAATTTCACAAGCATGTTGTATCTGGGCCCCTGCCAAGTATCACAAACCGCATTTGATATTTTGCGTTTTTGGCTGAGTGACACCAGAATGTCTTTTGGGGGGCAGGGAGGGGATGCAGAGGGAGAGAAAGAACTTTTAAAAAGGCAAACAAGAGCTTTCCAGAGTATAGCTATATCATTTCAAATTGATTATCAAAACAACATTGGAATTAGTTCAATTTAAAAACATGCCAATGATGCATGGAGGTAGTAGACTAAAATATACCCCAGGGGAAGCCAAATCTGGAATGCTTTTGGTTTATGCTATGAAACATGGATTTCTTATCCACCAGCAGACAGAACATCATGTACCCCTTCCATTGCATTGAACAACACAGTTGTGTCTCAAGAAACAGCCTCTGATCCCTGATCATTCAGCGCGCATTACATGCTTTAGCTGAAGAGGGAAGAGAAAGGATTACCCAAAGGCGGAAGAGTCTACAACATGAAGGCAGATGAAATCAGGAATCTCCTGAAACTTGGCTCAGCACATTAAAATTAGTCACTGTCTATAAAGAAACTGCCAAGACTGCTGAGGATGTGAAAGTTAATACTGGCCTAAGTCCATCCTCCAATGCCATTCCCCCACAAAAAGCTATGATATAATGTTGACTACTGCAAAAGTTCTGCATTCTGGAGTAGGGATTTCTTAATTCTGAAATTGCCCATCCTCCAATAGGTTTCCTTACCAAGAAATGTTCAGTTTAGTTTAGTGACTTAGCTCATATAAACGCATATAAACGGATTGCTGTTTTTGCATTTCTGAAATATAAAGTGAAAAAAATGTTTCAAGTTTGGTTTTGATGAGAATCAGAACTAAATATTAAGTAATTCCTTGTAGGTTTTTGTGACAGAACATTTTTATGAGCTCCTATGTGTAAAATTAGCTATAAATAATAAAGGTAAATAATTACCGCAAGTGAATATAAAGAGAATGATTCTTCTAAAAATGACATCAGCACATAATTAACAAATGACTGCAAAATTTTTACCTCTGCTCTCTGGGTTCTGGGAAAAGCAGTTGATTTTTCTATGGCATAAACGTCCACAAGATACAGGCATGCTCCTTGCTCCCGGTCCAGGATGGCTGCAGTCTGAATTATGCCAGTTTGTCGTCCAATAGTAAAGAGACGTCCAACAGTTTTTTCTTCACAACGAACTGAAACAATATAATACTCCACTGGGGATTCAGATCCTCTAGGGCTAGCTGCTTCTATTGAGATTACATTGGTGCCAATGGGTTCTCCTTCCTTCAGAATTGTTATGTATTTGGGTTGAGTAAAAACAGGTCCATCAAGGCCCTGCAGAATGACAGTCAATTCAGTGGTTGATTTTCTCCTTTCAGGGCCAAGGTCTGTGGCTGACACTATGAGATTGTAGATCAGCTGTGAAGGCACAAGCGCTGAAGCCACTCTCAAGTCTCCACTGTAACGATCCACAATAAAGGTGTTTGTGTCCCCATTGATGATCTCATACTCCACCTCTCCATTAGCACCTTCATCTGGGTCAGCAGCCATAATTGTTGTCAGAACAGAACCAATCACCGCTGAAGGGTCTGCAGCAAGGGCATTTTGTGATATAAACATTGGAACATTGTCATTGAGGTCCGTAACCAAAATGGTCACGTTTTTCAAAGCATGCCGTCTAGTTTCTATAGGCACAGCTTGATCATTGGCTTTTACAGTTAACTCAAAGAGATTAGCAAATTCCCTATCTATTTCAGCATTAGTATATATAGTCCCTTTGACTTCATCTATGCCAAAGTGGTTGCCTCTTGGCATCTGTTGAATGATCGCGTAAGACAGTTGCCCGTTAATGTCTGCATCAGGATCATGTGCAGTCACTGAAATAACAGATGTGCCAATGGGAATGTTCTCAACAATAGACTTGAAAATGTCCCCAGGAGGAAAGCTAGGAGGATTGTCATTAAAGTCCCTCACATGTATAACCACTGACATTGTAGATGAACGAGGGGGCCTTCCTTGGTCTTTTGCTGTTATATTTAATTTGTACAAAGACTGTGTTTCAAAGTCCAATTTTTTGGCAAGAAAAATACTCCCAGTGTTTGGGCTAATGCTAAAAGTTCCGTGGTTGTTAGTCCCAGTAATACTGTAATGCAAATCAGCATTGTCACCTGAATCTGAATCGGTTGCAGTAACAGAAGACACCAGTTCACCAATTCTCATATTTTCCAAAACATCGACAAATAATGTTGATTTAGGGAAAGAAGGGGTATTGTCATTTTCATCTAAAATATCAATATTTAAGGTACACGTTGAATTGAGGGAGATTGTCCCTGAATCCACTGCTTGAATGACCAGGGAATAGGCAGGTGTTGCTTCATAGTCTAATTTACCAACTAGTGTCACCTGCCCAGAGGTACTGTCTACAGCAAACTGTCTTTCTTCATTTCCTTTTATGACAGAATAATGAATAAGTCCATTATTACCTTCATCAACATCTGAGGCAGATACTCTCAAAACTTGTGTCAGATTGGATGCTGATTCTGATATTGTAGCTTGGTAAAAGTCTTTTAAAAATTTGGGAGCATTATCATTTATATCCTTCATGTAAACATGTACAGTGGCCTGATCCTTGAGAGTCTGAGGAAGCCCCTGATCTGTTGCTATAACCGTAAAGCTAAACACTGAAGTCCCCCTCCGCCTCATAAGAGACTCCCTGTCAAATTGATGAGTATTTGTAATTTCTCCACTAATAGCGTGCAACTCAAAATCTGGCTGTACCACTTCAAAAGAATACCTTATTTCTCCATTTGGCCCAAAGTCTTTATCTATAGCACTTACTTTACCCACAAATGACCCAGCTTTCTGTTCCTCTTCAAAGTAAAATGTGTAATTGGTACTATTAAAAAGAGGTCTGTTATCATTTACATCTTCTAAAATTACAGTAACATTCACAGTAGCACTAAGAGGTTCCACTGCTCTGTCAGAAGCAACAACCAATAAAACATATCTGTCTTGAAGTTCACGGTCCAGTTCACTTTTTATATACAATTGACCATCTGGGAATATGCCAAAAGCATCCCCTGTATTTCCTTCAGCAATGCTGTATGCAATTTCACCATTTGCTCCTGAATCCTTATCAGAAGCTTGCACTTTAAAGAATCGGGAATTCACAGGTTCTGACTCAGACAGGGTGACCTCATAAGAGAGTTGGTCAAACACTGGTGGGTTGTCATTTACATCATGGACATAAACTGTTAAGATGAAACTAGAGGACAGCTGTGGAACACCCATATCAGATGCCAAGATCTCTATCTGATAGGAACCAGCATGAACATCCAAAGGCCCTAGCAGACTAATATTACCATTCTTTTCATTGATAGTAAATAAGTTCTTGGGGTTTTGCTTCAGGCTATAGAGTACTATGCCATTGACACCTTCATCAGGGTCCACAGCTTTGGCTTGGAAAATACTGTGACCTGCCTGCCAATTCTCCACCACATTTACACTCTCTAAGGCCTGAAGGAAATGGGGAGAGTTGTCATTCAAATCCTTCACTGTTATGTTAACCACAGTGTCTCCAGTCACTGTACCCCCACTGGCCACTACTTTCAGCTGATAAAAAGATTGCTCTTCTCTGTCAATCACACTTGCTGTGGTAAGCTGCCCAGTGAACTGGTTGATAGCAAACATACCTTTCTGATCCCCAGTAGTAATGAGATAACTGATGTTGGAATTAAGGTCCATGGTGGATGCAGACACACTACCCACATGATATCCCAGAGCCACATTTTCAAAAACCACGAAGCTGTAGGCAGCCTGGCTGAATACAGGTGGATTGTCTTGCGTGTCCAATACAGTGACGGTCACTATTGCCTGGCTGGAGGATTGTAAATTGCCGCCATCAGTAGCCACTATTTGCAATTGGTAAGCTGTTTTTTCTTCTCTGTCCAGGGCCATTCTTGTAGAAATAACCCCATTCTCAGCATTGACCTGAAACCGAGACCTGTCCCCAACTGATATACTATATTTGACAGTTCCATTGGGACCCAAGTCTGGGTCAGAGGCTGACACCGTGGTGATGTAGCTACCGCCAGGCTCATTCTCCTGAATATGAGCAAAGTATTGGACTGGGTAAAACACAGGGCTATTATCATTCACATCCAAGAGACTCACATTTACACGAGCCACTGATGACTGAGGAGGGGAGCCCAGATCGGTGGCCAGTACCAACAGGGAGTAGAAAGCTTGTTCTTCTCTGTCCAAGATGGAGATAGTACTCAACCTCCCAGATACAGGATCCAGACGGAAGGACCTCTGGTCAGTCTCAGCCTCTTGTAGGGAGAAGCGCACTGTCCCATTATCACCCAGGTCCCCATCAGTTGCCCCGAGAACTAGTAGCTCTGTCCCTGTTGGGGCATTCTCAACCACAGACACAACATACCCTTCCGGCTGGCTAAATACTGGCTTCTCATCATTCACATCCAGGAGTGTTACCACAAGCTGAGCATAGGAAACCTTCGGGTGAACCCCCTGGTCCCGGGCACTGATGTTCAGTACAATCTGGGAAGCAAGCTCACGGTCCAGGCCTCCAGAAGCCCCAGTGGTTACCAAGCCACTATGTTCACTGATATGGAACCAGCCTAGCCCATTGCCAGAGACGATGCTGTAACGCAGGTTAGCATTGAGACCAGAGTCTCCGTCAGTGGCAGACACTCCACTCACATAGCTTCCCGGGGGTGCCTCTTCACTCAGATTCACTCTGTACACTTGTTTTGCAAAGACTGGAGGGTGGTCATTGATGTCGTTGACGAAAATCACCAAGCTTGCCACAGAAGAGCGGGCCTGGACCGCTGCGGCAGGGGGCGCCCCGTAGTTATCAGAGACTGAAACTGTGAGGTTGTAGGAAGGGATGCGCTCGCGGTCCAGGGCGCTGGCCACTTTGATGAGACTTAAATTCGGCACTTTGCTGCTTTGCACCTCAAAGTGGCGCTGCTCATTGCCGCCGAGAATCTGCACGGAGATGTTCCCGTTCGCGGCGGGAGAGTCTGCGTCGGTCACAGTGAGCAGAGCCACCACAGTGCCCACCTGCGCGTTCTCATCTACCGAGGCGTAGCGCGAAGTGGCGGGGAAGTAGCGGAACTTCACCACAGGGTCATTGTCGTTCACGTCCAGCAGCTGGATAAGTGCCTCGGCCCTTCCAGTGAGGGAAGGCACGCCTCGGTCGGTTGCCTGCACAGTAAGCGAGTACTGGCGTCTGGCCTCGAAGTCCAGGGGCTCTCGCACTGTGATAAGCCCCGTTTCGGGGTCCATGTGGAAAGGGGTCCCCTCGTCCTGCAGGCGATAGCGAATGTCCGCGTTGGTGCCCTCATCCGCGTCCGCCGCCGCCACCTGGAGGACGCTGGAGCCCACCGCCGCGTCCTCAGGCACCCCCGCCTGGTAGTGGGAACTGCCAAAAACCGGGGGATTGTCATTAATGTCTTGCACTGTCACGTTTACCTGAAGGTAGCCTCGCCGCTTCGGCTCGCCTTTGTCCTCCACCTCCACCAAGAGCTGGTACTGCGGCGTGACCTCCCGGTCCAGCCCGCCCTTGGACACCAAATGCAGGAACGCACCCTCGCCGCTGGGATTCAGGGTGATGTCCAGGCGGAAGCGGCCCGCCTTGTTGCCCTGGATGATGCGGTAAGAGCGGTGGTCAACACCGTTGGAGCCGATGTCCGAGTCGGTTGCCGTGTCTAAGATGACTTGGCGCCCGCTACTACTGTCCTCCTTGAAAGTGACCACGATCGAAGGGTCCGGGAAGACAGGGGCGTTGTCATTGAGGTCCTGCACCAAAACTCGCACCTCGGTGGGGTAGGTGGGCGCGCTGGAAAGGACCACCAGGTTGATCACGTCGCTGGGGAGGCTCTCACGGTCGATGGTGGCGGTGGTGTACAGGGCTCCCGTGCTACTGTTGATGGCAAACAGGGCGTGGCTTTCGCTGAGCCGGTAGGTGAAGCCGGGGCGCGTCTGAACGGTGCCCACCAGCGTGCCGGCAGGTTGCTCTTCCAGCACTTGGAACACCTGGCGTTGCTCCGCCGCGCGGACCCTTGCCGGCCCTGGGAGCAGTGACAGCAGGCAAATGACGCGAAGGATCTGAAATACTGATAGAGTGGGCAGCGGGAGCCACGGGCGGCCAGGAGGCCTGTCTGCGGCCAAGTCCATGATCCTAGCTCCCAGGAACAGTATGATGAAGAGAAGGGGTGAGGTAAACGGAATGATATCTGCAGGGATAAAGGAGGTCCAGTAAAAAATTCAGCCGACTGCTCCGTCTGATAGCACTGCTATTTCAAAGAACATCCAGTCCAGCAAAAGCAAGTCGCATCAGCGAAAGGCTCCAGGTAGCCAGCTGGACGCCTGGTGCCAGAGAGAGATGCCCTGGTGAAAGCGGCAGGGCATGCCGCGGGACGCTCCCGCGCGATGAAGAGTTTCCAGAAAGTTTCTCAGACCTCCTAGATTTGCTCACTTTGCTTTGCTTTTGAATCCAGAAAGTCTGAGTTTTTTCACCCGGGTGTCGATATAAGTTGGGAGAGCTTGCCTGTATTTAAGGTATACGGGGAATCATTGCACACAAAGAAGAAAAAAATGCCTTCAGAAACTCTAAAACTTACCCACCGCGAAGAAACTGAAAAGAAGATGAAAACGTCGATAGTGATATGTGAGAGCACAACTACACTCACAGTGAGGAGGCGGTTAGGAACCGGGAGAATCGAATTCCTTTTCCAAAAGCTGGAGAAGAGGGATTTCCTCCAGTCACCAGTCCTCAAGAACAAGGCTGCAATGCCCCTCCAACCGAGCTACAGCAGCGGTGGTGGAGGCCCAGGCAGCGACGTCTGCGCGCAGGCAGCTAGTGAACTGAGTTCCAGGCGCTGCGTTCGCACTCTGACTCCCGCACCCAGGAGCGCTCAGCTCAGTCCCTTCTCCTCCAGCAGCCGCCGACGCCGACGCCCATGCTGCAGCTTCGAGCCCTTCGTGGGGCGCAGGCAACAGCCAAGACTTCTCGGCATTTTTCACCTCTGCCCGGGCGCCTGCCAACCCATTATTTGTACATCCAAAGCGAGAGCAGGTCCCCCTTTCTTTTCGGCCTCGCGTGAGTCAGGCAGGAGCAGCGTACGGTCTCCCAGCCCTCTCCCCTCACCATGCCAAGGAGGTCGTTCTCCGGAGACCCAGTCAGAAGCCCACTCTAGTGCGCCTTGTCCCTGCCCTCTTTATCTTTGTTTTATTGTCCTGTGTCAGTTTCACTTTGTAATCCACAAGGCTTTTTTGTTTGGGGTGGTGGGGTGTTGGGTCTCTTGTTCTCCTTCACCGTTGGCGGTGGAGGCGGGGAAGTCGGCTCTGGGCAGTGGAGGCGCCGGCAGCAGCTCTGGACCGCGCCTGTCAGCACTCGCGCTCTTGCCTGCCGGGTTGGAAGGTTGCACAGTTGTGGCGCTGGAGCTCAGCGAGCCCCTCTCATCCTCAGACTGGTCCCTCACACTCTTCCCGCCCCTTCCCCGCTACACACACACCCACACCCCCCCACACACGCACGCACACAGCGCGTTGCCGAAATACAAACGAGGAGGAGGGAACATCGCGAGCTGGAGCTGGACTCAGAAACTTTGCTCGCCACTTATTGATCCCCGCACTTTAGTTCGCCCGGACTCCCCCTAGCTCCCAGTTCTGTCACCTACTGCCCCTCCCTCCCCCCAGCCCCATTGGGCCAGAATTGAAGCGGCCCCGCCTGGCACTCCTACCGGAGCACCCTCCAGCTTTCCCGGTCTCCTACTGGTTCCTCGGAACGCTAATCACTCCACCTAGCAGAGGGCTGTAGGCGGTCCGGTGTGGGAGCCGGAGGAGGCGGAGGCGCTGAGAAGGGGGGTGATCACACACTCCCCCCTTTATTTTTCTTTTTTGGTCAAATCTTGGCCGGCCTCAGCAAGAACAGCAAAAGGCTGCCGCAGAATAGATGGGGGTGGGGTCAGGTTTGCAGATAAATAATTTTGGTGGTTGTGCCTAGGGGAAGACCGTACGGTTGTTATGCTAGTAATAACTCAGGGGTAAGGGGATCGAGAGAAATAAAAGAAAGGCGGGGGGTGGGGGACTGTTAGAGCGGGGAGGAAGGATTAAGCAAAGCCTGTCTGGGAATGCTAGGCGCAGATTTGCTTTAACTGTTTCCTGCCCCTTGTCTTTCCAAGGGAGGGGAGGGAGCTGCTGTACTGTGTGATCCGAAAGAATGTAAACCAAGCTCTTCACGTTCATCTTCTGTGTACGGAGCGGGCATCCTGCAGTCCAGGATGAATTCAGCCCTAAACTTGCACCCACTTGCCCCCTCCCCCACTTTCCAGGTGAATTAGGGCACTGAGGCCTGGTACCAACCGCACTTTCGACTTCCTATAGGAAAAGCCAGGGGAACTCAGTGTTTGTTTTGGTTTCCTTCTCAACTGGATCCCAGGTGCCAGTAGCCAAACCTTAGGGTTTCAACAACAATAACAATGGCAGCCCTTTGGAAAGAGAGAGATCTTTTCCTGTTGCCAAGTTAGGAATTTTGGTCCCTGATGGAATATTTCTCCCTCCACATTTCGTAGCCACAGGAATTATAATGAAGTTTTGTCTCGTTTGTTTTGGTTTGGTTTGGGGAAAGAATATATATGATAAAAACGGAAACAAATATAGTAATATTTAAACTGAAATGTAAAGGCTCACGTGCCATGTACTACCCTCAGAATAGCTACCCTCCTATTCACCGCAGCTACATTTTGTGGTGGCATACATTCACTGCTTCTTTAAAAGAAGAAAAGTGACTAGGGATCAGTTTAGTATTTTTTGCCTTTAAAAGAAACAATTTAGAAAATAAGAATTTAAGCCAAGCAAAGCAAAATATAGGGCATATGTCATACTTTTTCTGCCACAGTGACCCATCCAAACTTTAAAACTTTTTGAGCCTGGAGTTAGGTCAGGCATGAGTACACACTGCCCTCTGCTGCTCTTTGCAAGTCTTACCTCTTTTGTCTCCTTTCTTGCTTAAAATTAGATGCAGAAACTAACAGGATCTGATTTCAAGGCTAATTCCTCCTTTTTGCCTAAGGATAGTGACATAGAAAAAAGATCTTTAGGAATGTACTAGTGCTTCTTCTTATGTAAGTTTAAAAAATACAGCAATAGGGCAGACAACAAATTGAAGCCCTGCTGAGGCAAACAGCCTGTAACTCAAATTTGATAGATGGAAACCTGAGTTCTAAAGCTGCTATCACAAATTCCTTTGTTTAGGTTAGAACATTCACTTCCTCATATTCTTCTACTAGAATATAATGAGTGAATTGAAAACAGACAAGAAAGTTAATTTTAAACTTAAACTTAACATTTCTTCACGTTTAGGACTTGAAAACTCCAAAAGCTGTTTTTTAAAAAAAAATACATTTTAAGCTTTTTCTCAAAAACCATATCTCTGCCAACAACTTACAACCTTAATACAATTATTTTTGGTGTAATTTAGCCAACAAATACTGGTAGATTAACCAAAATGAAGCCAAATTTTTTACCAATCATTGCTATTATGTGTAATTTTAAGATATTTTCTCTTTCTTTCTCTTTCTTTCTTTCTCTCGCTCTCTCTCTCTTCCTTCCTTCCTTCTTTCTTTCTTTCTTTCACTAATATATTGTAATTCAGTCACTCAATTAGGAAGTGTCCATTCAGACACTCATTATAAGAGACCATATTATTTTGCTAGTTTTTTGGAGAGGTGGTGGTGGAATAATCTTCAGATTTAGTCTCAATAACATTAAAATTTTCATTCTTTATTAGTGCCTTAACTTTGGAAAAACTTATAAAACTTATTGAGAACAAATTTTGTCAAATCAAGAGTGTTTAATCTGTGCAATATATTTCTTTATATAAAAACAATGTGTGTCTAAATAAAATAATACAGAAAATATGTATTTCAAAATGAGAGCAAGATTAAGACATTCCAAGGTAAACAAAACCTGAGGGAATTTGTTACCACAAGACTTGCCCTAAATCATGCTAAAATGAGTTATTCAGACTGAGAAGAAATGACACTAGACAATGATTCACTGTAACATAAAGAATAAAGATCTCTGGGAAATTCTGGGAAGATGGCAGATTAGAAAGACATGGGACTCTCTTCTCCACAAAAATAACTAGAGGACAGGTTGAAACAGCCTAGAAAAAAATCTTCTAGGGTTTAGGACACCAGGTGAAGGCTGGACACCTCCCAGAGGAGAGAGGGACAAAGGAGGGAAAATGACAGAACTGTGAGTTGAAACCAGCGGCTGCTGCTCCCGGCACCATCACCCACACTAAAGACACTTTAGAATTCTTGGGCCTCTGGGCCTGTGACTACAGACAAAGGGGGCTCCAGGGATCTACCACCCCAGGAGAAGGGAGAGAGAGGGACACAGCCTAAGGCTGACTCAGCTTCTGACCCACAGATTTGTTCCATGAGCCCTTCCAGGCCAGGTGGGACCACACAGTGGTTTGCCCTGGGAGCCGGCAAAGGACTTGAGAAACGACCTTTGCAATCTCCCTCTTTTCTAGCTGGGACTAACTATTGAGGATGCCACAGGAAACGGGAGGAGAGGGACACAACTTAAGGCTGACTCAGCTTTTGACTCACAAATTTGGTCTGCTGTGTCCCAAGAGACCTTCCAGGCTGGGTGGGGTTGTGCCATTGTTTGTCTTGGTAACCAGCAAGGGGCTAAAGATATACAACCCTCCCAATCTCCTCCTCTATTAATAGGGACTGATTGTTGAAGACTCAGAGGGGAGTGGAAATATTTCCAACTGGGGAAAAGGGAGGGCCTGCCAGAGAAGGCTGGAGAAGTGTCTCAGAGAAAGTTTGAATTACAAGGCTCATAGCCTCAAGACAGGAAGCTCTATCACATTGATCCAGTCTGAGTTGCAACAAACACACTCCGACCAGGCATTGAACTGAGAGCTGCTGAAGAGCACCATCTGCTGGAAAACCAAGGAAGTGCATGCAAGAAAATTAAAAATAAGTAGGAGAGGTATTTCTGGTCTCTATAGCCTCCTTCCCCAAGGCCTTAGGAAGTGACTCTACAACCAATTACTGGGTCCAATGTCCAGTTTTGAGTAACCAGCAGGACAATCCTAACAATCCAGGTCAAGCAAAGAGTCAAAGAGCTGTGGGAACACACAGCCTCCTGCCAATAAATCCCTACAAAAGGGAAAGAAATTGAGCATCTGAGTATACTAAATCCTAATCAGATGCCTAGATATCAGTACAAAATTATGAGCCATACTAAGAAAATAGAAGACATGGCCCAAGGAAAAGAATATACCAAAGCCCAGAAGGGATGCAGAATTTGAGAAAACTAATCAACGAGATGTGCACAAATTTCCAAAATCAAATTAATGGGTTGAAAGACAATATGGTTAAAGAGATAAATGACATCAAGAAGACATTGAGAAAGTGCAAAGAGAATTTGAAATCCTGAACAGAGAAATAACAGAGCTCATGTGAGTGAAAGACACAATAGGTGAGATCAAAAACACATTTGAGGCATACAACAGCAGACTCGAAATGATAGAAGAAAGAATAAGTGATACCAAAGACAAAAGAGCTAAAATTGAAGAGAGAAAAGAACAGAGAGAGAAAAGAATGGAAAAAAATTGAGTGGGGTCTCAGAGAGTTGAATGATAAAACAAAATGCAACAACAGGAGAAAAGAAGGGAAAAGGGTCAGAAAGAGTATTTAACAAAATAATAGCTGAAAATTTCCCAGCTTTCACGAAAGAAATGGACTTAAATGTCCAAGAAGAACACTGTACCCCAATCAGAATAAATCCAAATTGACCTACTCCAAGACATACTACTCAGAATGTCAAATGTCAAAGATATAGAGAAAATTCTCAGAGCAGCAAGGGAGAAGCAAACCAACACGTGCAAGGGATGTCCAGTAAGACTTAGTGCAGCTTTCTCTTCAGAAACCATGGAGGCAAGAAGACAGTGGTATGATACAATTAGGATACTGAAAGAGAAAAACTGCCAGCCGAGAATTCTTTATCCAGCAAAATTGTCCTTCAAATATGAATGTGAGTATAAAATATTCACAAACAAATAGAAACTAAGAGAGTTTGCAAAAAAGAATCCACCTCTGCAGAAAACATTAAAGGAAGCTGTGTTAGTCAGCCAAAGGGGTGCTAATGCGAAATACCAAAAATGGGTTGGTCTTTATAAAGGGTATTTATGTGGGGTAGAAGTCCACAGATACCAGGCCATAAACCATTAAGTTTCTTCTCTCACCAAAGTCCATTGCCACATGTTGGAGCAAGACAGCTGCAGACGTTTGCCAGGGTTCAGGCTTCTTGGGTTCCTCTCTTCCCAGGGCTGCATTTCTCTCTGGGCTTAGCTCCTCTGGTTCCTCCACAAGGTCAGCTGTAGACTATCAGGTGAACGGCTCACTTCTCTTCTCCTGGGGCCTTCTCTCCAACATCAAAACTCCAACATCAAAACTGCTCCCTCTGTCCTTTGCCTTGCCTTTTATATTTGATTCCCCCACCCACCAATGGGTGGGGCTCAATGCCCTACTGATGTGGCCCAGTCAAAACCCTAATCATAACTTAATCATGCCCAGATTAACAGATCAGTTTACAAGCATGATCTAATTATATTTTTGGAATTCATAATTACGTCAAATTGCCAAATGGCTACAGAATCCTTAGAACCTGAAAGAACAAGACAGGAGAGACAGACTTGGAGGAGAGTATAGAAGAAAGAATAGCAGAAAGGATAACCAAAAGAGTAAAAAGACAGCAAAAATGAGATATGACATATGAAAACCAAAGAATAAAATGGAGGAAGTAAACAGTGCATTTACAGTAATATCATTGAATGTCAATGGATTAAACTCCCAAATCAAATGATACCAGCTCACAGAATGGATTAAAAAAACATGAACCATCCATATGCTGCTTACAAGAAACTCACCTTAGACCCAGGGATACAAACTGGCTAAAAGTGAAAGGTTGGAAAAAGATGATCCACACAAATAGTAACCAGAAAAGAGCATGGGTAGCTCTACTAATATAAGACAAAACAGACTTTAAATGCAAAAAAGGTATAAGAGATATAGAAGGCCAGTATATATTAATAAAAGGGACAATCCACCAGAAAGATATAACAGTCATAAATTCTATGCAACTAAACAGGGTGCCCCAAAATAATTGAGACAAACTCTGGCATAACTGAAGGGAGAAATAGACATCTCTAAAATAATCATTGGAGACTTCAACACCCCATTCACATCATTAGACAGAACAACTAGACAGAAGATCAATGAGGAAACAGAGAACTTGAACAATATGATAAATGAGTTAGACCTAACAGACATAGACAGAACCCTGCATCCAAACTCAGCGGGTTGTACATTCTTCTCAAGTACCCATGGATCTTTCTCCAGGATAGACCACATGTTAGGGCACAATGCAGCTCTCAATAAATATAAAAAGATTGAAATTATATAAAGCACCTTCTCAGATCATAATGGAATGAAACTGGAAAAGAATAATAGACAGGAAAAAAGTAAATTCTCAAATGTGTGGAGGCTGAACAACACACTCCTAAATAATCAGTGGATCGAAGAAGAAGTTGGAAGTGAAATCAGTAAATATATTGAAACAAACAAAAATAAGAACACAACTTATCAAAACTTATGGGATAGAGTGAAGGCAGCCTTGAGAGGGAAATTTATAGCCCTATATGCCTATATCAAAAATGAATAAAGAGCTAAACTCAAAGATTTAACTGAACAACAAAAAAACTAGATAAAAAACAGGAAATCAATCTCAAAGCAAGCAGAATGAAAGAAATAATAAAGATTAGAGGAGAAAAAAATGAAATTGAGAACAGAAAAACAGTAGAGAAAATCAACAAAACTAAAATCTTGTTCTTTGAGAAGATCAATAAAATTGACAAACCCCAAGCTAGACTAACAAAGAAAAAGAGAGAGAAGATGCAAATAAATACATTCAGAAATGAAAGGGGGAGAGTTACAACTGACCCCACAGAAATAAAAGAATCATAAGATGATATTATGGGAAACTGTATGCCAACAAACTAGATAACCTAGATGAAATGGACAATTTCCTAGAAATGCACAAACAACCTACACTGACACTACAAGAAATACAAGAACTTAAAAAGCCAATCACATTTAAGGAGATTGAATCCATCATCAAAAATCTCCCAGCAAATAAATGTCCAGGACCAGATGGCTTCACAGGTGAATTCTACCAAGCATTTCGAAAAGAATTAACACCCATCCTCTTTAAACTGTTCCAAAAAATTGAAGAGGAGGGAAAATTACCCAACACATTTTATGAAGCCAACATCACTCTAACACCAAAGCCAGATAAAGGTACTACAAGAAAGGAAAATTACAGACCAATCTTTAATGAATATAGATGCAAAAATTCTCAATAAAATACTTGCAAATCAAATCCAACAGCATATCAAAAGACTGATACATCATGACTAAGTAGTGTTTATTCCTGATATGCAAGGTTAGTTCAACATAAGAAAATCAATCAATGTAACACACCACATTATCAAATTGAAGGAAGAAAAAACATGATAATCTCAATCGATGCAGAAAAGGCATTAGACAAAATCCAGCATCTTTTTTTTGATAAAAATTCTTTAAAAGACAAGAATAGAAGGAAAAGTCCTCAAAATGATAAAAGGCATATATGAAAAACCCACAGCCAACATTATACTCAATAGGGAAATGTTGAAAGCTTTCCCTCTAAGATCATGAACATGACAAGGATGCCCACTGTCACCATCGTTATTCAATATTGTACTAGAAGTTCAGGCTAGGGCATTTAGACAAGAAAAAACAATTAAAGACATCCAAATAGGAAAAGAGGAAGTAAAACTCTCATTGTTTGCAGATGGCATGATCCTTACTTGGAAAATCCTGAAGTATCCACGATAAAGCTACTTGAGCTAATAAATGAGTTCAGTAAAGTGGCAGGATACAAGATCAACAAGCAGAAATCAGTAATGGTTTTGTACACTAGCACTGAACAATATGAGGAGGAAATTAGGGGGAAAATTCCATTTTCAATAGCAATAAAAAGACTCAAATACCTAGGAATTAATTTAACCAGAGAAGTATAAGACCTATATGCATAAAACTACAAAACAATGCTAAAAGAAATTTAAAAAGACCTAAACAAATGGAAAGACATTCCGTGTTCATGGATTGGAAGAATAAATATCGTGAAGATGTCAATCTTACCCAAACTGATTTATAGATTCAATGAAATACTAATCAAAATCCCAAGAGTTTACTTTACAGAATTAGAAAAGGCAATTACCAAATTCATTTGGAAGGGAAAGTGCACCTGAATAGCCAAAAGCATTCTAAAAAAGGAGAGCAACATGGGAGGAATTTTACTTCCTGACCTTGAAAGACATTACAAAGCTACAGTGGTCAAAACAGCATGGTACTGGCATAAAGATAGACACATCAATCAGTGGAATAGAATTGAGAACCCAGAAACAAACTCTCACCTATACAGTCAACTGGTTTTTGACAAATCTACCAAGTTAATGTTAATGGGACAAAACAGTCTCTTCAAAAAATGGTGTTGGGACAACTGGATATCTATAACAAAAGAATGAGAGAGGACCCTTTCTCACTCCCTATACAAGAATCAACTCAAAATGGATCAAAGACCTAAATATAAAAAGCCAGGACCCTAAAACTACTAGAAGAAAATGTAGGGAAACATCTTCAAGACCCTGTAGTAGGTGGTGGTTTCTTGGACCTTACACCCAAAGCATGTGCAACAAAAGAAAAAATAGATAAATGGGACCTCCTTAAAATTAAACACTTTTGTACCTTGCAGGACTTTCTCAAAAGGGTGAAAAGGCAGCCAACCCAATGGGAGAAAATATTTGGAAATCACATATCCGATAAGGGTTTAATATCCAGGATATATAAAGAGATGCTATAACTCAACAACAAAAAGACAAATGACCCAGTCAAAAAATGGGCAAAAGACATGAATAGACATTTGTCCAAAGAAGAAATACAAATGGC
>JAQZBX010028019.1:0-28027 GCA_029593785.1 Cabassous unicinctus
GCTTATTTGAAAATTTCCATAGTTATCAAAAATGAGATTTAAATACTGAAAAGCTGTAGAGAGCCTATTGATATGCCCCATATGCATGGGCTACTTAATAAGCTCACTTATCTAACCATTTGCACTGGTTAAATGCATTCCCCTTCAAAACTGCCAACGTGTGTGGATGGGGCTTCCATGAACAGCTGTGCAGGCTGTGCATCATACAACTTTGCTGGCAACATTCAGATCAATGACAATGAGAAAAGTAGACCCTAAGGTTGTGTTATGTGGAGACCCTGATTCCGGGAATAATGCTAGAAGCAATTTTTTAAAGAAAATTTTCAGTCTATGTTTTATTCAGGTTGTGTAACCATCAGGTTCTTATAGGTCGGGACATGTTTGGTTTCTTCTATGCCCAATGTATGTGAAGATCACTTTACTATGGATTTTTGTTTTGTTTTGCTTTGGCAAAGAGCTATTACCACCTTCCTATTGGAAGTACTTTCTTTCTGTATGTGTCTTTCTGACATGGGATTGAAAAAGGTGAGTCTGATGTGTAGAAGTTCAAGCATGTAGCAAACAATTGAGAGATTCCTTTGTGGGGTGGGGGTGGGGGGCTCCCACCTTATTCATGGATTCCTAATTCTACTTCATGCAGAATTGCCCTGTGGTAAGAAAGAAACCATTTTCAATTTACAAGCAGAAAATATGATTTCAAGAGTATAGGAGTATTTAATTTTCCTTCATCCTTCTGATTCTCATTATTACCGGGAGCTAAGAGCTGATGACGCTGATATTATTATCATACCAAATTGAAGGCTCATAATGCACATTTTGGCATTAAAGAAATTGTTCTTAGTCAATTAGATGCTTCCCAAAATGCAAACTTAGGAAAGTGCTTTTTCTTTTTTCTTGTTTATATCTGCCAGTACATATTCTTAATTAGTCCTTTATTGGAAAGTGTTCTACAGGTGGGAATTCCCTCCATCGCAATTCCTCTCTGCTTTAAACACTGTTTAGTCTCCAGAATTGGGAAGGGGATGGTTGAACATTAACTGATGATTTCTGCTGTGCCACCCAAGCCTCTCTGCTTAGATCACTGCCAGTTTTTCTATTTGTGGGGTGCAGCCTTGGCCATACTGTTCTTTAAGTTATATTAGTGCTTTGGGGATCAACCACAATGCTGGCTTTTATTTTTCTCTACAAGAAGATACCACCACAAAATAGCATCCCCCATAGAGTTTGCAAAAAAGTGAATGGGTTTGATATGTGTTATTTGAAGAACGATAACATCGTCAGAAAACCTTATTCATGTATTTTCATAAATGTTTAGTTCCCAACCATTTCATTTCTTTTGTGTGTTTTTCGTATTATTTGATCATTGCTCTATTCTCCTACTTGTTCATTTGTGTGCATTTGAAATCATTAATTTCACCCCTATTTCCGGGTCTCTTCTTTTCCCCAGCTCAGATGACCTTGCAATTTCTAAAGCCCCTTAGTGTCCACACATGACTTAGGAGTGGGCTATAGGAAACCGGGTGTCAATTCTCTTTCTTTGTGGGTCTACTAGAGGTACTGGGATGCTAAGAGGGGAGTGTTCTATGCACTTCAGCTATATTTCTGTTCTTTACTAAGAGCTTCATTGTGTCAAATGGGAAAAGACTAGCTTGAATTCATCTTTATAGTCTTTGATTTATTATGGGTAATAACAGTTTATAAAAAGGTTGCTTTCTATTGTCATTTTGAACATATTTGTACATTTTTCTGTGACTGTAATAACTTGGTGGGAAGGGAGGGTCAAAGAAACATAAGACAAGATAAAGAAACTAGAGCTTAGTTATGACACCAGGAAACAATATCATAGGATTTACAGAAATGTACTTTGCAAAGAATTTTCAGGAAACCAAAATTCTGTCAAGAAAGTTCAATATTTTATTTGTCCTTCCCTCCTCTTCTCACCCCCATTGAAGGTTATTTCTCTAGCTTTGGTACTCAGTCTATTGAGTATATATCTGCGGCCAGCCTTAATTGGGGATATTAAAGCAGGAACCTAGGGACCTTCTTCTTCATCCTCCATCTTCCTCCTCAATGCTGCTGTCATCACGTGGTGGGAGGCATGTGGCAGAGGTGGGTAGGTTTTGGGCTCTGCATAGCTTGTTCTCCTTTCCTGCACAAACTTCTCACAAATGGTGGGACTGGGTCACTGGGGATCAAGGACAGATATACCAGCACAGATGTTGTACTTTACTTCTGCATTTAAAACAAGTAAGCTTGATAATAGCTGTACACCAAAAAGAGTGGATTTTACTGTGTGTAAATTATATTGCCATGTAAAAAGAGTTTGATTTTCTTTTTAATAAATAAAATTAGATGTTCTACCATTTACAAAGATCTGGGTCCAACTGTCCAAGGGTGAGTTATCAGCTTTGCTCCTCTGTGCTTTTACAGCTTATCTCCAATAGCTAGGATTCTCAGAGGGCAATCGCTGATGCAGTGATATGAATAAGATTGTTGTTTAAATATCCCTTAGCATGAACTTGGGGACTACAATATTTTAGGTCTAGCTTAAACCTCAGCTCTACCAATATGCCTTCCCTGATAAAACTTCCCAAACAATGCTTCAGAGAAGAGATGGTTTCTCTTTGGACAGTACTTTTCAGTTTAAAAAGTGATTTTCATACGATATCATAATAAATCTTCAGTGTCAACTAATTATTTCTGCTTTTCAGATGATGAAAGGCAAGCCCTGAAGGGTTAAGGAGAGTGTGCCACTGCACACAGCTGGTTAGTTACCAAAACTAATTTTCAGCCCAGGGCTGCTGACTCCACTGCTCTTTCCACTATACTACATTACCTCCCAGATGTGCTCCCCTTAGTCTGACTTAGTCTGGGACACATGAGGACAGAGATATGTCTTTTCCCCTCACGGGTGGATCCTCACTGGTGGTAGGCAGGCCACTCCCTTCCTACTTCCAGAATGATCCAAAAATAACCTAAGGCACAGAGTTCAAAGAAAGGCAGTCTCATCCTGAATACAAGCATTGCCACAAACTTTCTCCACGCACTATGGACTTACCTGGATTTTTTTTTTTTGCTTAGCTCTTGATAAACTTCTTAAAATCTAGTTGTTTTATTTTTTTTTATTTCTGTAGAGCAGCCTTACCTCTCTTTATTCCACTCTTTTAGTTCCATCTTCTGAAAGTCTTCCAATCCACTCAAACAATGATTAACAAAACTCCCTACTCTTCTGAGAAGTTGTCTTTAATGAAATCAGGTTATTTTATCCTGCCCTGCTTTTAAACGCCCATTGGTTTTTCAGTCATTCATTGTTTGCTATTATTTAAAGCACAAATATGTGATATCTTTAATGTCAGGAATTATATCTTTTCCTCCTCTATATAAACAATTAAAACTTGCACTGAAGTGCTTCCCCCCCCTTTTTTGTATGATTCTGTGACACTTAAAGCTAAATATTTTTTTTTAAAGAAATTCCAGCTCAACCTGTAAACAACTGTGTCCTGAATCTCCTTGTCCCAATTGTAAAACCTACTGAGTCCCACTGGGTGCCCAGAGGGATGGGCACCAAATGGTGGCCAACATGCCTAAAATCAGATATTAATCCATCAATTTCACAAATCCATACTGAGATCCAAGTTTGTGGAAGACCCTGTGTGGGGCCCTGCTCTTATGTAAGGTTCAATCTGCCCCAAAGACGAGCTTTCACTCATAAGCACTTGGGACACGTTTTGACCAAATCATTGCAATCTTTCTCATAGAAATGTCCATCACCAAACCAAATGGTAAATGTAGTATTTAAACTGCTATATCTGTTTCTATTTCCTTTCTTTTCTTAAATGCACACTTTAAAGCACCTTAGCTGTACTAGAATATTGATGAAATCCAGAGCATGTTTTTTTCATTTTAAAAGCACAGTGTGTCCTCTGCTCGCCTCCACAAACCCACTTTCATTCCAAACAACATAGTCTGATTGTCTTTAAATAAAAATGCTCACTTCCCCAAGGAACAGGAGCCAGAGAAAGGCAGAAGGGGAAGTATGATGAGAAAGGCATTGATATCCTAAGGGACAATTTTTATCTCAGGAGAACTGACCTTTCAGAGAGAGCAAATTAAATTATTTTCTCATCCTTTCCTTTTGCTGTGACATCATTAAAATGCACATTACATACAAGCATACATTGTTTTGTATTCATAACCTTAAACCAAAATTAATCAGTTGTCACAGGGACTTAACACATTTGTTAATGGCACTGAGCCAAAAATCTGTATTGTTACAAGAAAAGCGGCTTTAGGTATACACCCTTGAGAAAAACAACAGGGGAGAATTAACTGGTGGACACTGAGCATTCATCTCTCCCGTTCAGAGACTAGCAGTCCTCATCCTCTTCTCTGGTTGTTGAATTAGTGCTACTGCTCTGATGTGCTGACATGAAATTTAGTGACTCAAAAAGACACACTTTTGTTGTAGAAGACTGATTCATAGAGACTAGATCGTGTAAAGTTAAGTAAAAGCAGATATTTAGATAGTAAGCATTTACCAACCTCTTTCGGAGGCCAAACCCTCACCAGGACTTCACTACTGAACATATACTTTTTGAGATCTTAAAGAACTGATGAAGACTCATTTCTGAATAAGTCAGAGTTGCTGCCTTGGAAAAGCTTATAGTCTAGTCAGGGAAAGGACAAGTAAATATTTCATCTGTGACATTATGTTTAAAATGCTCTATAAGGGAGAAACACATTCCCACAAGAGGAGGATTGGGAGGCAAAGGGAGGGATTCCCAAGAGGGCCCTTTAACCTAGATCCTGCATAGGCCTATGAAGGCTTCCACGGTTTAATGGGGAGCTGCCCTGGGGAAGCTGGGGTGCAGTGCTGTGCTGGACATGGGGGAGTGGCTGAGACAAGGGCCCATAGAGGTTTGCTGGCGTTGGGTAGCATTCTGGGTACAATCTGAACCACTGAGGAGTTTTAGGGAAAAGGCATGACATGACCTGATTTTAATTTTAGAATGCTTCTGGCATCGATGAGAAAATTTATTGGAGGACAGCAGGATTGAAGACAGATAAACGGAGTTCACGTTTTTAGTGCTTCACGTGAAAGAGGATGGTGATGGTGGTCTGTTGGAAGGTAATGATGTGAAGGGTAGAGAGAAGGTCTTAGATTCAGTATACATTAAGGAGGAAGAGGAGTCAACATAATTGGGTGGATGATCTGATATGAAAGGAGGTTAGATGTGGGAAAGATGGCGCCTCCAGCCTCCGGTACTTTATATTCTGTTTGAGAAAACACCTTGCAAACGAAGCCTTGATAGTTTGAAGTAATTTTTTTTTTTTTTTTTTTTGTAGAAGTAGTTGAACTTTTAAGTAGCTAAATATCCTATGTCATTTATTCGCCATGTGGCTGGCCATAGTCACTTTATGTGGGGTGACCATTAATATGTGAAAAATATGCAGTACTAAGAAATGTTCTAAAAATGCTAGTAAATATTGTTGTAAATGACTGATACAATATTAGGAGGATGGCACGAATTATTATATTAACAGTTAAAGCAAAAATGGTTACTTTGAAGGCCTTTTTTTTCTTCTTTAGTGAGTCTCTGAAAAAAAACCCAACTCATTCTTTTGTGCAATTAAGAAACAAACCTAACCAATTAATGCTTTGAAATATCTCTGAGCAATGGACTGCACAATTGCACACCTCCCTAAACAATATTTGATCTCTGCTTAGTCAATAAAGTATTTCTTATGGCTGACCATGATCCCTTCCATTTATTTCAGCCATTTTGCTTTTACTGGATCTGCTCAGATTTTTTCCTGTTCTATCAAATGTAGTTATTCCCTCTGTAAGAGTGCCTTACCAGTACAATCTCATGTGTTCTTGCTGTGCTGGGACTATGGTTATTTTGTTGTTGTTCATAGTTCTGTATGAAGAACATGAAACACATTTCTTTAATAGTCACATATGCCCCAGCTAGTCATCACTATATCTGGAAGGGCGGTGGGGGGGGCAGGGGGATGTGGGGGACAACAGCAACCTACCTTTACTCTCTTTCTGAATTTTTCATCTCTCCTAATTTTGAATTTTTCTCCTAGCATGCTGTCTGACTTTTTGTTCTATGCAACATATTATCCAAGTAAGCTTAAAGCATTTCCACTGAAGTCACTCCATATCCTTGGTACATAATAATCATTGTCCCATGTTTTAAGATGGGGATCTGGCTCAAAAAAAAGGACCGGACCTGTGTAGGATCCCAAAGCACTTAGATGCCCGCAACTAATTGATCAAATAACCAGAAATTGCCTGGCTTAGTTAAATTTTAAATTCACAATTTCTGTTCCTTGTGCCCTCAGCCTTTTCCTTCAGGGAAGACCATAGCCAGCTCATGTTCTCTTATATTTTTCCATTCTCTGATCAAACTTACTCCCAGTAAAGAATCTTGTCTCGTTTTAAGTATGCATTTCAGACTAGTTACTACAATTCTCTGGACGATTTTATTTTAAACCTGCTCTGTGTTTATGAAATGGAAGATGTTGTTCCCATAAAGGAATGCAGGCATTAACAAGCAGGAGGTGTAGCTCATTTGGAGAAAAGTAGGGGTCCTCCCCAGAGCCTTTTAAATGCTGCCATAGAGCCACAGTCTATTCTGTCTCTATATAAAGCAACAGTATATCTGAATAATGACTCAGTTCTTCCCTCCAGCTGTTAGTGTTGGCGACCTACAGAGTCTGAATTTAGAATCCAATGCAAACTCTGAGGCTACATCCTTCATGGTAGATAACATTAATACAGTGTTCTAGGCTGGATAGTCAGACCTGGACTCAGAATCTGGATTTTGGCCCACTGATCTGGCTGGGTGACCTTTGGTGAGCTACTCTGAACCTCGGTATCTTCCTTTGCAGGGTGGGATGATAGTCCCTATTTCAAAGGCTTGTTGTAAGGTTTGAATGAGGGGAGGCATGACATTCCCAGCCCAACATGGTGCCCAAATTGTAGGGGCTTGATAAGCATCCTTTGCACTCTGCTTCTTTCTAAGTGAAAACCTCCGAGCTTTGTCTATGTTTTCATTCTAGTTCCCGCCCACAGTCTAGGTTTAAAGCATGGAACAATTCCTGGGATAAAATAAGAAAACATAAACGGAAGTTATCATGAGATGGCTGCAATTTGCAATGAATACAATAGGCCACAGTCTTTATAGTAATGCGCAGTTTATACAACTGTGATCGATTTCTGAAATACCCAAATGAAATACACTTATTCAAACAGCTACATATATAAAGCATCCAGTGTACATGTTTGCTAGTGCATTTATGTCTGTGTTTCCAAATCTTTAGCAGCTGCTAGGGATCCCCAAGTTCATCTGGTTTACCTCCCTGGCTGCAGGTAGAGCATGCATTCACATGTGTACTCTGGCCAATCTTGGCTAGATTGCCTGTGCTAGAGAGATGGACTGAGATGCATCTCATCTGGGCATCTGTCTACCTCTTCACACACAGATATATGTATAAATGCAGCTCTATAAATATCTTCCCAGAGAGGTCTGGCACAAAAGCAAAATTGGAGGTATAGTAATTGCATTCACTCAGTAGCAAGAAACACTAGTTATCATACTGATAAGCAACAGCTGAGGACTATCCACACAGGCCAGAAGATTTCTTAAACCTGCTCTATGATGAAAAAATATCAACACTAACTTCTTTTTCATACACTATAACTATAAAATGAAATGGAAAAAAGAAAGCCATCAGGAAGCTTTCGTTTCAATTATTTATATGCAGGGGAATATATATATATATATTTTGCCTAGGATTCACAAATGCAAGGGAAAACGCTGAACTACCAAGTGCAAAGTACACCTGTATTGAAGGCAACGACAACTAATAATAAGTCCCGCTCACTCACTTCTCTAGCACTGTCTCTGCCTGAACGGCGGTGTGTGTGTGCTCATGTGTGTGAGAGAGGGAAACTGAGTGACCACCTCTTCACAAGTACCATCCTGTAAACATTTGCTTTCTTGAGTCCACCCCCACTCCACAGGAATGAAATTATTTAAATTATTCAGCATCTAAAAGTGCTAAAATGCACGTGGGCCCAGTTGGCAGCTATTTTATGCCTATTAGGTCCTGCAGCCCCCAACGAAGGAGGAGGGAGCTGGGCTTCTGCCAGCTTCACAATGGCACACTGTTCACACATCAAAAGCTGTACAACAGAGGCTGTTGATGTTTATGGGTTCCTGTTTGCATGATGCCACTTTGGTAACTCAGCTCTGAGGTTTCCTTTGAAGGAAGAGGGAATGGAGTGTGTGGAAATGTTGATAGTGAATTCCACCCCCTCCTCAGCAGAGCTGTAGGGAATAATTTCCAAAATGACCTCATCTGAAATTTCGATAGCATTTGACTCTTCTCATCCCTCTCAGAGAAGTTTAGCAGTGAAACCTCTTCTCAGAGGTAGAGGATATTCACAGAATCCCCTACTTTCTTTCTCACATAGGCCTCTGAAGATACCCAATCTAAGAGTGCTCATGTTTAATGCCTTTTTATGGAAGCAAATTTGCATTGGGTAATAACCCAGATATGGGTCTATTATTTAATTGGTGAACTATCCCTCACCCAAGGACAGATTTCTAAAATCTCACTGAGGAAGAAGCTTTGGAAGATATAGGAGGAAATTAGAGGAAACCCAGGTTTCCCTGCATTTCTCCTTAAGTAGAACCAAGGACACTTGGAAACCCTTAGATATTCCCTTGCATATGAAATACAATAAGGCTGTGTTCGTGTGTGTGTGTGAACATGCTGTGAATATGGTGAGTATTGACAAGCATATGGCCATTAATGCATTGCAGTTTATAGAATCAAATTTGTTATTTCTACAAGTAATGTATTTATACAAACTGGACAATGTACAGAGAAGTGTCACAAAAATTATTGAGAGGATGAAGGCCCTAACTTATGAGGTGATATTTTTAAAAATTGTAGTGTATGTAGGACAGTGAAGCTGTGGTGTAGGAGCTATGGTATCATGGCATCTGCCTCAGGCTGGAAACCCCTAAAGAGGAATTTGCAGCCTAGTAAGAGGGGCATTACTGAAAGGGAAATGAGTAGAGAGGAATTGTCTGCATATCAGGGAAAAAAAGTTTGTTGGAGTGGAAGCCATTAGGCAGCAGAATTACTTCCCAAGGGAAATAGTGAAGTCTGTGACCCCATTACTGGGAACCATAAAAGCCTGGCGGGATGGTCCAGTTCCCCAATATGCTATAAGGAGGGCCTCCTCTCAGGTTCCTGGGAGACTTGGAGGGGATGGAGGATGGAATGTGACTCCTCCAGAGCTTACCATTTATGGTTCCAGTTTCACGCTGAGCTGAATATTGAAGGCAGGAGGCCCCCACCACCTGGATCTGAAGCCAAGGTTAGGCTTTATAATTCTCTGATACATACTTAGGTATTATTGTCAGATTCTCTTTTCCTAAACCTTTGATATTTTTAAATGAAATAAAACCTCTAGGTTGCTGAGGAAACAGCATCGTTTGATACATGCTTTAATCTGGAGACATTTCCCCAAATATTTTTAAAATTGTTCATGTGTGTCCTGTGGGGAGTTGGGTAGAAAATGAACCTGTTTGAACTACAATTCATCTCTAAGTTAACTGTTTTTATGCAGCCTGTGTCCTGTGTGTGCGTGCCAAATCCACCATCATGCTAATGGAATATTAATATAGTCTTACTAGGCAGGCAAAGTGAGGTTTGAAAAGAAACAAAAATAAAATAAAATAAAAAGGAAAGAACGAACAAAAGAATTTGGAGCCAGTAGGACTGTGGGGTCACAGCCACACCTCCCTGGGGGAGGACAGGGGGAAAGAGAAGTACTGCTTTCTCTTTATCTTGCGAGCAATTACTGGCAATTTGTTCTGGCCAGTAAAACTTCTGATATTATCATGGTTGCTGAGTAATTTATCATCAAAGTTTAATGTGAAAACAGGTGACTGTGTAATCACCAATCTAGGAACAGAAATAGAATCGTTATTATTTCTGCCTGAAGAGAGAGATTTTTTTTTTTTTTTCTGTCAATTGACTTAACGGCCAAAAGGCTGTTCATCATATCACCATGAATTATAAAACCTCTATTAAATATTCATAAAAGTTTTGAAATGAATGTGTGATAGAGATGAAAGCTGGGCTAATTTAAATACCTACCAGACCTGTCTTAATTACAGAGGTAAAATGAGATATAAAAATTATAGCAGCAAGGAAAAAAAAACTTGAAACAGTTCATTCCATATATTAAAGAAAACTCCTTTGCAAGCCACCATACACAAAGCTGGTATCTCACAGGGTGGCACTGATTCCCGTCTCCCTAAAGCTCTGCTGAAATGTAGTTGGGGGTGTCTTTTTTTTTTTTTTTAACAGGAAATGGAAGTGAAGTATCTTTGGGGCTTTAGGCCAAATGATTCTTGATGGCTCCCCAAAATGTCAATAAAAATCCTGTCAGAGTCAGATTCCAATTATTGAATGGGAGTCAGGTTGTGGCCAGTGAAAATGTCTTCTAATTTTTCATACTATGATTGTGTGGATCACATGAGTTGAGTATTTTTGAATGTTGTACTATCATAAACCTCTTCTGCCATCTTAAGAGAGAGATGTTCTCCTGGTCTGGTAGGAGAAGTGCTAGGACAACACATCAGGAGCAAGTACATTCACATCCTTACCTCGCCTCTCCCATGTTTTGATAAACTCACCCATTGCTTGTTCCTCCCCAAATCAGAGCAATAGGAATGCAGTAGTACTTCCATCCAGAGGAAAGTATTAAGCCTTGCATTAAGGGCTATAATATTTGTGAACTGAACACAGAATTGGTACGTATCCCAAAGTGATACTGTGCTCTCAAATACTGTAAACTAAACATAGATATATTGATTGACATAAAGGAGATGAGAGAAAAGGACACTTTGGGGGACACAGGTGTGTGGTAAATCATGCTAGACTCCTGGGCTAGAAGTCAGGTCCCAGCTGGCTTGACTTTGAGCAAGGTGCTTTACTTTACTGAGTCCCAGTGCCAACATCCGTAAAGCAAAGGGATAAATTTGATGGTGGCTAAAGACCCATCCAACTCTAAAATTCTGTGAGTCTACAATTATAAATAGGATGATAAGATGCTCTCTGGGTCTTAGGCCACCACCTAGGAGAATGAATTCCAGTTTTAATTTCCTTTTTGGTGATAGGAAATCTGAAGATAGGCAAGGTTAAATGACCCGTCCGGAGGCCCAGAGTAATCAGCGATGGAATCACAGTCTCAGCTCACAGCCCTGGTTTCTGGATTCCAGTTTCATCAACTTACTGAGACCCAGTGTTTCAGGCTATTTGTTAGCATCTTGTTGGCGTATTCATATTGCCATCCTGGATGATACCATTGGCTTGGTAGATATGTTCTATTTTTTAAATATTTCATATATAAATATTGCCTTCTCAAAGAAAATTTAGGCTCCTAAGCATGCATATAAGCAATTGTATTTATTTAATCTTGTTTAATGCCCTATTACGACAAATAATTTGGTACAGTTTAAATGAAAAACATAGGAATAATATTAGTGAAATCCAAGGAGGAATATTTGGGCTGGGAAGTCACTGAGAAGTATCTTAAAATGAACAGATGGTAAAAATGTATCTATATTTCTCTCTCCTGCCCTCACTTCTCCCTTCTTCCTTTTCTTCCTCACTTCTTTACTTTCACTAAATTTAGTCACTCACTTTCTTTTTGGTAGCCTTTATTTTCTTTCCTGTCTGTCAGTAGTCTTCCTGAGCATTGCGTAACCACCTCTGACTATTTCCCCCTCCATCCTTGTGAGGTCCTTAGTGAGCAGGGCTGGCGTCCTAAAGTAGAGTTGCCAAAAGTCACCTGGGAATGGCAGTCAATTTTTAGTGGCTTACAAAGACGAAGATACCCATCGCCAGATCAGTCCTAACCCAGAGCCATTATTTTTTGTATAAGATGATTAACTCCAACTGCAGGATAAGTTTTGGGTCCTAGGTCAGAGTTTATAAGAAGGAGAAGAGCCAACAGCTAGGAACAGAGAAGGGAGAAAAAGGTTTCAGAAAGAGACAGAGGGATGAATTTTGTGATGACGATAACTGCAAGCTTATAATGGTGGGTGTAGAGTATGGATATGGCAACACCATTGAATTTTCCAGTCTTATTTACAGTTGCTCTCTATATACACTCATAGCCATTAGAAAATGTGGTCCAATATTTGTTTCAGAAAAATCTTTATTTTACACACACTCATACCTGGATGGGAATCCAGAATTTAACACAATGGCTTGTGGATCAACATTGCTTGATAGATAAAGTTTACGTTACCTATAGCTGCATAACAAACTACCTCAAAACTTAGAAGCTTGAAACAACAAATAATTTTTATCTCTTATGATTCTGTTAGTTGACTGGGCTCACTTGAGCAGTGCCTCATAATATTGTCTGCATTTATAGTCATAAGGGGATTCAACAGTTCTGGAATCTCCAAGATGGCAACTTCCAAGATGGTAAATCAGAAAACCATGGTTCTCCTCCATATAGACCTCCCAAGTGGGTTTGGCTTCTCACAAGATAGGAGTGGGTTTCCAAGAGTGCCAATATAGAAACCTCCATCTCGTTTTAGGCTTAAGCCTTATAATGTCATATCACTACTTCCACCACAATCTATTAACCCAGATTTAAGTGGTGGGACAATACAGGGTGTGAGGAGTCATTCATTGGGGTGCTCCAACATAATTACCAACCACAGGTGTGTATAGAAGAGATGAGGATGAGATTATAGTCACAATAGGAAGCATTCAGATAAAATTATAAAAGATACACACTGATATCCCTGTAAAAGAATACTGCAAACGTATCAGAATGATACAGTACAGAGGATTCTTTTCTCCTGCTTAAAAACAAATTAGCTAAAAAGTATAATATTGCTAATAGAAGATCCACCTGGCATATTCTTGACTTGTCTGGCTGAAAAATAAATGATGCAAAAGACAAAGAAAGTGTCTGGAAGTCCTATTTCTTTCTGATTTTATTTCTGTTCAATAAGGACTAACCACTTTCAATATTGAAATCAACAGTCTCTTTGCAAGTGCCCATCTTCTTTGGCTTTGCACTAAGCAAGAAAGAAGGGGCAGTGCTAATTTAAAATAGTTGAAGGTCCTTAGACTAAGGGAAAGCCATAGAAACAATGGATGGAATTAATAGGGACAATAATCTTGGCTTAATTTCAGAGAATACTTTCTAAAAATTAGATCTGATCTATTCTTCAATGGGGTCTTCAGTTGTGCTAATAAGCTCTCCGTCATTGGAAGAATTTAAGTCTCAGTCAGGTAGTAACAGTTTCATCTGAAATCTTTCTGAATCTGTTTGGATCATAAGTTGAGTTAGCAATGATTTGCATAGCCTGAGCTCAGATATGAAAGATTTATGGGGATTTTAATCAAAATCCAAAACAAAATAACTTATGTTTACTTTTTTGTATAAGCTTTAAAAATGTACGAGATTACCAATGGCATGTAAAGAATATCCAGGGCCTATGTGGTTAAAATGATAGGACTAGGAAAATCTGAGAAAAATAAAATGGGAACCATTGGAAAGTCCTTGATTGCATATAATATATAGCCTGCCTAAAAAGATATTATCTATACAACAAGAAAAATGTTGCAAAGTATGCACATTCCAGTCAAGCAGCTTGATAATTTGGCTGCATGAAACAAAACAACCAGCATACATGGGCTGTTACTAAAATATTCCCAATGCATTGGCAAATTCTTTCTTTCTAACCTATTTCTCTTAACCTCTCTCTCTAAAATGGACTCTCTGACTGGAGCAGTGAGATGCCATGGCTCCTCTATCCTCCTGAGGCTAATATAGGACCCAGAGAACTTGGCACATCCAGCACCCTGTTTCGAGGTAAGATGCCCACCAGAACGCACAGGCCATTCTTACAGTGCTCAGAGCAAAGGTGACCCCATACTCCATGGATACATTGCATTTGACCAAAATAGCTTTTAACTGGTGGCCCATTTCCACTATTTCTTTCCTCTGTGGAGATGGAAAAGCCTGGCTGATGTCCTTGTAATAGCTCTTCCTGCATATGCAGACATAGGATGTGTCTATATACTTAATTTGGTTTAGAAAAATATAGTTGAAAAATACATTTAGCAACAGGTTATTAATTGTTTTTAAAATAAAGACAACTTCATTTTTTCCATTTTTAAAATTCAGTTTTAGGAAAAGTAATTTCTGGTCATGTAAAGATATGGCTTGCTATTTAAATGACTTCTTCTGAGTGTCTAGTTAAAATTATTCAGTAGCATTAGTTTGTCATCTCTGAGTCAATTCTCTGTTTTATCCACAAATTACCAAAATATGTACCAGTAGTGCGTTATACTCTTCCTGTAAAAAGCAGTTGAAGTACTAACTGGGGACACTCTAGCGTAGAAATGATGACACTTAGCAGAGGGCTCAGGACAACAGGGTGTCAGAATTTATGACCGGTCATTTTAACCACTCCCTCCATCCTTAGTGGTCCTTCGTCATCACCTGGCAGTGGGCAGCCCAGCCACAGCTCAGATAGCATTCACCACTCCCAGGAAGGGGGAGGCTGAAACTGAGGGAGCTCAAGGTGACGTCACACTATGCTATGTGCTTGGGTACAATGGCTCCTTTAAGTTCACCATATTCGTATGCCACTTCCAAGGTGAGGAGGCTTCAGTAACTTGTCCAAGGTCACACAGGTACTATAGATCATCTTTTCTGTACTATTTCCAACATTAGATTATTTGCTCTAGCACTGAGCCCAAATCACTCTTTTTTTTCTTAAGGTTCACTGTTTGTGCTGTGCAGTGCAATGGATTTTTAAAATATTTTTATTCTAGTAACATATATACAACCTAAAATTTTCTGTTAAGCACATGCAAATATATTCAGTGTTGTTAGTTACATTCACAGTTTTGTGCTACCATCACTACCATCCTTTACCAAATATTTTCCATGAACCCAAATAGAAACTCTGTACAATTTAAGCATTAACTCTCCATTCTTTATCCCCACCCTGGTCCCTGGTAACATACATTCTAGTTTCTGACTCTAAGAATTTGCTTATTCTAATTATTTCATATCACTGAGATCATAAAATATTTGTCCTTTCGTGTCTGGCTTATTTCGAAATCTCAACATGATGTTTTCAAGTTTCATCCATGCTGTCACATGTATCAGAACTTCATTCTTTTTATGGCTGAATAATATTACATTGTGTGTATATACCACTTTTTGTCTGTCCATTCATTGGCTATGGATATTTGGGTCGCTTCAGTTTTTTGGCAATTATGAATAATGCTGCTATGAACATGATGTGTAAATATGTGTTCGAGTCCCTGCTTTCAATTCTTTTGGTATATACCTATAAGCGAGATTGCTGGGTCATATGGTAATTCTATACTTAACTTTTTTAGGAACTGCCGAACTGTTTTGCACAGAGCCTGTGCCATTTTACATTCCCACCAGCAATGAATGAGTTTTCCTATTTCTCCACATCCTTTCCAACACTTGTAATTTTCCATTTTTTAGTAGTAGCCATTCTAGTGGGTATGAAATGTTATGTCATTGTGGTTTTGATTTGCATTTCCCTAATAACTAGTGATTTTTTCATGTGTGTTTTGGCCATTTTTATATAAACTTCTCTGGAGAAACGTCTATTCAAATCTTTTGTCCATTTTTAATTGGTTTATTTCTTTTGGTTATTAGGTAAAAGGATTTCTTTATATATTGCAAATGGAGACCCAATTTCCCTAGCACTATTAGTTGAAGAGACTATTCTTTCCCAATGGAGTGGTCTTTGCTCCCTTGTCAAAAATCAGTTGGCCATAAATGTGAAGTTTAATTTCTAAGCTCTCAATTCAATTCCATTGGTCTACAAATCTGTCCTTGTGCCAGTACCATGCTGTTTTGATTACTGTGGTTTTGTAATAAGTTTTAAGAGTGGGAAGTGTGAGCACTTCAACTTTCTTCTTTTACAGATAGCTTAATCTGTTTGGAGGCCTTCACCCTTTCATATAAATATGATGATTGGCTTTTCCATTTCTGCAAAGAAGGTTGTTGGAATTTTGATTGGGATTACATTGAATATGCAAATTGCTTTGGGTAGAATTGACAACAATATAATACGTATTCTTCCAAAACATGAATATGGACTGTCCTTCCATTTATTTAAGTTTTCTTTGATTTCTCTTAGCAATACTTTCTAGTTTTCTGCATACAAATCCTTTACTTCTTTGGTTAGATTTATTCCTAGATATTTTATTTTTATTTTATTTTTAAAGAAGATTTAGATTACATAAATGATATATTGAAAATACAGGGGGGATTCCCATATGTCCCACCCCCTCCCCTTCCCGTAATTTTTGCCATTATTTGATTCTTTTAATTGCTATTGTAAATGGAATTTTTTTCTTAATTTGCTCTAGCACTGAGCCCAAATCATTTTTGTTATGATTTTCTATTAATTTTACTTCTACCACTTATAGGATGTTACATTTCATTTTCTCACCCTCTTATGTCCAATCCCCATACTTCTTATCTCATGATTTTGCCTCATATTGTATAAAGAAATTAGACAGCTGTAATACAGGATCGTCCTTAGCTGTTAAGTGCCAAAGCTTCCACCTAAGTGAAATTAAGTCCATACTCAGTGCCTGCTACAATTAGTGAGTGATAGACCCTTGATCCCATGGTTTAATCTAGATATTTCCCCCACATTCTGCTCCGCAACAAATAAAACTACTTATTTTTTTACATTTATTGTACCAGATTCTTTCCTTCTCATTCTGTCTTCAATCTACTCCAAGAGAGCTCAATCTTTTTGCTTCACTCAAACACTAATATCCGATGTCAGTAAACCCCCCCAACTTGCCATATCCAAAGACCCCATCTGCATTCTTATTTTGTTTAAAATTTTAGCAGGCTTTTACATGGTTGATTACTCCTGCTTTCTTAAAACACTTTTTTTTTCTTGGCCTAGATGACATCAGTTCCTCCTGGGCATTTTCATACTTCACTGGCAACCACTACTAGCTCCTCTTTGCTGTTTCCTCATTTATTGCTTGACCTCTAAATGTTGGCGTGCTCCAGGGATCAATCCTAGGTCCACATATCTTTTAAAAATTTAATTTTTCTTTCTAGTAATACATGAAGCCAGTTTTTAAAACGTCAAATAGTACTACAAAAATAAGTAAAAATATCATTTCCTTTCCCAGGTCTCTTCAACTCCCACTCTATTTTCAAACCTTGATAATTTCTTCTGGTAATTACTGCCAATTTTTTTTTTTTTTTAAATAATCCCATTGCAATCTCTTGATTTGACAATTTTACAAAGCATCTATTTGTAGTTCCTCCTTTGAAGATAGATATTTCACCTCTTACTCCATGCTCTATTCATGTCTTCCTACCCTTCTCGAAAGAGTTGTATCAAACAATTTTGGTTAACTTATTTATATCATTTAATTCATTAAAATTATTAAATAGTGCTGATCCAAGTAGTATACTAGTATTCTATTTTGCTTTTTGTTCCATTGTTTTTACTGTTGTCATTCATCCCCTCAGCTTCTTTTCATTGTCTTAGTTTTCTATGTTTCTGTCGTTTGTCTGTTTCCACAACTCTCCAACAATATAATAAAATACATCTTATTCTCCTTATAGAGAAGTTGCAGATACACTTGTAGCCCCTTTTTCCTTGATGCTTGTGCACAAGTAGAAAATACAGCAGCAGAGTTCTATCCCTCATATACTTGTTCCCACTGCTCAGGGTGACATTATAATACTCTTCTAAAGGGCACTTGCTTTTTGGAGCCCACTCATGACAATTTATATAGGTAAGAAATCCTTGGTGTAGGTAATCTCACCTAAAGAGGATTACACAGAATGGATCACTGGACTGATAGATCATGCTATCCCTGGACTAAGAATCATGCTATTGGTATTTTCTCTATAGGTCCTAAATGAGAGTGGCACTAGCCTTGTATGGATGGCTAAATTTTACAGTTTTCTTTGTCACAAACTCAAGGTGGAAACACACACGTTAAAGCCTCCAAAAGTGATTTTGGGTGGTAGTGATGATAGTAATGGTGTTGGACAAAGTGGAGAACCTTGGGAATATGGGTTGCCAACTGGTAGGTGAAGGGTGCTAGCATGGATTTTACTTTCTCAGTTTTTAGTTTAAAATATAGACTAAGATAATTTGGATAAAGAAAAAAAATGAATATATTGATAGTTATTTATGCAGAAATAAATTGTGCCTTTGTGTCCATCAGAGGAAAGAACAAGGAGACCACTGTCTAAGGAGAAGTGGGTTTTGCCTTCTTGCCTGTTGATGTTGTTGAAAAAAATAATAGTCAGATAGAATATCACAACTCCTCCTCCTGACCCTGCTCCACCAGCACCATCCTTGCCATCACCCTGGAGTGAAGCACTCATTTGATCATGTTTAGTTATGTTATAAAGAAGACCAGGGAAGTTAGATGATATTTCAGAGGTGTCTCCAATAAGGGGTAGGCAATATGGCCAAATTGTTCATGTTGTATAATATTTCAGTATTTAGTCTCATTTGTTCCTTTAGGTATTAATATAAAATGTGTTAATTTTTCTGAATTTATAAAAACATGCATGTGTAAGTCACACCCTTCTGAATTCATAGAAAATGAAATATAAGAAATATAGCTTTTGCTGTCTATTACATATTTATATACACTATAAAGTACAGAGACCACTTAACAAATATCATGAACTGTTAAAATATATAAAGAGATGCCCTTTAACTAATAATCCATGTTATATGGTTCCCCTGAATTTCTCTTTGATCTCATTTAGGCAGGACCAGAACACAATGTTGAAATGTGGAGGATTTGTCTTATCAGGATCTGGGATTCCTTCAGGGCCACTGGAATTTGTGTCCTTGGTCTTATTACAGGAGTGCTGGGAAGAGGATGGGTTCTTTCAGCACAGCTTTGGGATCTCTCCACCTCCCCCCCATCTCTCCCAGGGATGTGACCAGCAGGTATTGCTCCTCGGTTATAGAGAAACTGAACCTACTTCTCTCTCTGGCAGGACATTTCACAAAAGTAGAGGGATTTGGCACCATAATCTGGCACCCAATACAAGAAATAAATTCTGAAAGAGACCATTACGCTCAGACATGACTTGCGTGGATTGCAATTCACTGTGATAATTTTAAATTCACCACACATAGATGAGTATTTATAGATAAATTATCTGGGGGATGGGGGAGAGGTAGAAAAGATGGCGCTGAGTACTGTGGAAAGATTAAGGAAGAGCTAGACAGCCTCGGTTCCCCATACATTAGGAAATAACACACAGGTTTATATTATGGAGTGCTGAATGACTGGTACTCTCCATAGAGATAGAGAGAGAGATGATGAGGGCAGCATCAGCTGAGCTGGGATTATCAAGCGGAGGAAGGAAGAATGGGGGAAGAATGACTAAAGATGGTTCTTGCAGACAGTATAGGATTTAAATAGATGGAAGGGAGGAGGAGGGACCTTCCAGCCAGAGGGACCTGGACACAAAGATTTAAGCAGGGAAGAGAAGCCATATTTGGAGAAGAGAAGGGAGTAGAGTCTGAACACAGTGAAGGAGGAAATGAAAAGTAAGGAGTCATAGATCAGATGAGTTCCAACTAAATGCCATGACAAAGAGTTTGTATTTTAATCTGTGGATGCTAGCAGGGCACTTGGAGGTGACCTGGAACACCGTCTATAGGTGCAAGTTTAAAGGTGCTTAGATTACAGACCCCACCTGGCTTGTGCCTGTCAAGGATCCATGGGTCCTGACTTGTCCTCTGTCCACACCATAGCCTACCCTATACACCTATGCTGAAGTCCACGGATCCATGGATGGTGGAGTGAGAAAGGTGTGTTGGTTGGAGTGGAGGGTGTCAGATGTTTCAATTAAATGGAGGTAGGCAATGTGGAGTGAGCATGTGTGCTTTTCTGAGAGGAGAGTCCTTATGTTTCAACAGATTTTTGCAGGGATGTGGATTGAGAAAATCTTCATACTAGTTTTGGGACACCTGAAAGAACATTTAGCTCATTTCCAGTGTTACGTTCTTACTCCCTAAACTTAATTTATCTCTGTTCACAGACTTTGTTAGGAACAAAAATCCTCTCTTGATGGAGATTGGGCAATGCCAAGGGTCTCTTTGTGAGGGGGAAAGAACAAACCATTCCCCTCAGTGTAAAACCCTTCTACTTGTGCATTTGCTATTGGACTGTTACCCTTTCCTTCTTTAATTAAGTAATGATGAGGGAAAAGACTTCCCTTTCCAGAATTCACTCAGCCATCAATAGCAACCAGCTAACTACTGTTCATTGAACATTCATTAGCTGCACTGCATTGAGTCAGACAATATGGGGGAAAATATAGATGTATAAAAACTCAATTTCTGTCCTCAAGCACCTTATTAACTCTTGGGAAGCTGGGACCATTAATTTAGATAATTAATTTTGTGGCATCATTTGAAAAGTGTATACATTAGAGAGATGTGTTATCACAGTTCAGAGAAAGGAAAGAGATACTTTCCATTTGGGGAGGTTAGGAAAAGCATCACGGAAGTGATTTTGAAGATGGGTGAGGCAGGTTATGTGATGAGTTGAGTTTAGGAAGAAGGGGATTCTAGGCAGCTGGCACCCCAGGTAGAGTGGGTAGGCAGGTTGAATATGGATTAGAAATACTTATATTGTGAGAGCTTTCTTTTGTTTTTTGGGCACTTACCTGTGCTAAATGCTCTAAACATATTGTGCATTTAATTCTCCTATTAATTATATTAATGCAATAATAATAATGGCTAACACTCATCACACCCTTAGATTTTCTAGGTCCAACCATAGTATGTACATGCTGTCTCTGACTTGTGGTGGGCATGGAGGTGGGCTTTTGTACAGATGATTAGCCTAAACCCATTGTTACACTCTGTTTGCACCTTAACTGGTAATTGGTTTGAGGGTGCAAAGATCTAAACTAAATTGTGCCAAAAAGATGAAGGAGCGTTCATTCATATGGAGGCTTCCAGCAACAAAGTGTTTTTGCTGTCAGGGGAGAGCAACGGGAAGCTCACCACTTCTTCCTAGAGGAAAGGAGTGAAGATGCAAGCTGCCCAAGTATTGCTAACAGTGTCTTGTGACCAGGGGAGAAGCCACACACATTGGCGACTGGCGAAATAATGCAGAGAAAGGGAACTGGAGCCCTGGTTATAACAGGAGTGCAGCATCTCTGCCACTTAACTTCCTGGAGCCAGATTGCTGAACCTTGAAGCTAAAAGCATTCTGATTAAAACATAATTTAGTTCTCGTGGCAAATTTACGAAGCAAACACTAACACAACCTCCCATTTTACAAGAGATAAAATGGAGGTACAGAGGTTAAAAAACTTGCCTAAAGGCAT
This sequence comes from Cabassous unicinctus, assembly GCA_029593785.1. Taxonomy (NCBI): domain Eukaryota; kingdom Metazoa; phylum Chordata; class Mammalia; order Cingulata; family Chlamyphoridae; genus Cabassous; species Cabassous unicinctus. The sequence goes on from JAQZBX010028019.1 coordinate 21,479, forward strand.
GCAACTAATAAGTGTTGCAGCCAGGGTTTTAACCATGAGGGCACGAATCCACAAGAAGGTAGAGCTCCATATCCCCCGTGCTCCCCTGCTTCAGCAGGTATGTGTGTAATACCCTTCAAGAGATGAGAGAGTGGAGGCCAAAGACCACGTATCAACTCTACACCCATCTGTGTGTGACTCAAACCTCATTACCAAACTTGGGTTGCATTTCTAGACTTTGCCACCTCTGACAAAGATGGTGACCAACATGATAATGTTAACAATAATGGCACTAGCTCACCATTTTACATGGTGCTAGGTGTTGGTCTAAGTACTTTATAAGGACTAATTTATTTAGTCTTCCCCCAAACACTACGCCATATGTTCTATAATTATTTACAATTTAGGGATACATACACTGAGGCACAGCCAAATTCATGCCTACATTCATTGGTATTCAGAGCAACCATGTCCTGTGCACTATATCCGGAGTTTATCAAACACTGTCTTGAATTTTCTCCATAGCCCAATGGCAGTGAAATATTATTAGCATTCTGCAGATGGGGAAATGGAAGCACAGAGTTCAGTAGCTTGCAGGAGAACACACAGCTCAAAAGACAGAGTTAAATTCCCCAGTCTGTCTTTCTACAAATCTCCTCCATCACTCAGCCTCAAGCTTTCCTGGATATGGAATACTAAGTGCAGGCATCTTAGAAGTTTGGCCTTGGCCTTTCTGGACTCTGTGTCTAGGAGAAAACACCACCACCCAGCCTCTCCTTAGACAACAAGCACCCTGAGCTGCTGGAAGCATGTCTGCCTCAGCCCTGCTAATGCTTTCTTGTCTGGAGCTCCCTGGAGGGCTGGCTCTCAGATGGAGAGCCCCGGATGTATGCCTCAGTTTTAATCAAGTTGGACATGGGAAAGGCGCATTCCCTGTGGTATTTCTATACTTCTTCATCTGGCCCCAGGTTACACACACATCACGATGGAGTGAGGCAAGGTTTCTACAGAGGGAAGAAAAGAGGTGAGCAGAATTTCTTCCTTCATTTCCAAAGGTCTGCGTCTTGAGTAAGTTTTCATTCTGGTGCTCATCTGATCTGTGCCACCTCATCTTCTCTGTGGATGTACACTTGGAGGTTGGCAGCCGATATTTGCTTTGACAAAACTTAGTTGCCTAGTGAGCACAGTGGTTTAGTGCGACAAAATAAATTTGTGCCACCAACCCCATGCTGACACTGTTTCCCAGCCATAACGCTTTCCTGCCTGATGGGATGTGGGAGAATGAACCCCCCAAAATATCTGGTCTGACTGATAAAGCTAGAATGTTCACCATTCGATAATCTTAATTATTTTTTGATGGTTTGGGAGGATTTCACATAAAACAGAAGATCATATCTTAAAAGTAGAATCCAAGAATATTAGTCCTGGAGGTGATTCTGCCCTTTACTCTAGAGACAAAGGAATTGAGTCTCAGAGAAGTTAAGTGCCTTGCTCAAAGACACACAGGCTATTTCTATTAGATTCAAGCTAAGACTCAAGGACTAGTCATCAGTCAACCCCCTTTCAACTACATCACGTTGTCTTCTCTTTTGTTTCATGAATAATTGTGTGTATAATCGATATGCTTATGTGTTCTTTCACCATATAACTTGAGGAACTGAGGAAGCATGTGAAGGCTGAAACATTGCAGAAGGGAAATAGGGTAGGGAAGGGGCAATTAAGCGAGGGCTAGGGCATACACAGTGGGAATGTGGCCAACCACAATTTTGTTCCTTATTTTCATAAGAAACATCTCAATTATTTACAAAATACTTATTCAAGAGCTTTAAACCAAAAACACTGTCAAACGTCTAGAAAGAATGCTAATAATCATAAGTGTTTTATATTAAAAATCATCCTTTCACTTCTAGCCTGTTTTCTTTTAAATTGTTAACAAAGTAAGTGACTTGGGTATCTCATTAGCCTACCAAAGCCCATTAGATGTCTGTGTTCAGACAGAAGGCTGGGGAGGTGTAGGAAGTTACAAGCTGTTAGTAAGAAGAGGAAGAGTGATTTGAAGGGAGCAGTGAACAGTCTGACACTTGACTACGGCAAACCCAAAACAGGACTAAATCGTCCCAAAATACAATTGCTCATCCCATGGGGTATATGATGACAACTGTCCCTTCCCCTGTAATAGAACTGCGGGCATTTTAACATTACACAAAAACTCAGGCTTATAATACCAAACAGGCATAACTGAGAGTTAAACTGTTTGTCCAGGTTATGTTTAAGAAGGCAAGAATGTAGATAGTCCCTTCCAAAAAAAAAAAGTAATTTAAAGGTAAGCTAAAATTATCTGGACAATGATCATATTTTTCAGATTGCTGGATTTTTTTTATTGCTGCAGGTGGAGTAACAGTAAATAATGTTCTGTTGAGTCTTCAGAGAAAGCAGGGAGCTAGGGAAGAGGATATCTGATGGGAATCAATGTTTGTCTCTTTGATATTAGAGTTGGCCTGCCTCATGGCCCCTTTTTTTGGTTTAATTTAAGAAAGAGAGCAAAATTGTCTTTGGTCTCTTACCTTCCTCCTTCAATGTCCCTGTGTCGCCATCAGGTCCCCATGTCCATTCTCTTCTCTGCCCATTATCAGTCAGCAAGCCCTTATAAAGACTTGCCCAAACCAGTAGTGGGGATTTGAGGACAGTGCATTAGAAAGGTGCATTTTTTTGCTTGTTTTTACAAGAATCAGTAATCTCTGGGAGGGATTTCCATTCCCCTGTGCTAAGACCCCAAGAAAACAGTACATTTCTCGTTTTGAAAATGTGTGAGCATGTAACCATTCCCACATGTGACTATAAATTAAGTATTCATCACTTCAATACTTACCATGTGAAATACAATGATGGCCTATTGCTACAATATTAAACCTGTAATGTTTATATTAGATTCTGTTGGTTCTTGAGGTTATCTCACCAAGTGAGTTTAGGTAATTTTCTTAACTTCACTCTTACTTTTAGTGGATGGAGAGATAACAACCTTCAGTTTTCTGGAGTTTTCAGAGAGGACAAAAGCTCATGCGGATATGCAAAGCTTAAAGTCTAGTTTGGGAGTAACTACTATTCTGTTTCATGCAATAATGAACAGATTATCATGGTATTGATAGTATCATAAAACATAGTATTGATGTTAAATATCATAACATCTGTTTTGTAAATGCAATTTTATTGGAGCACAGCCATATCCACTCATTTACTTATTTTCTATGGTTGCCTTTGCACTACAACCACACAGTTGAGTAGTTGCCACAAAGACGATATAGGCCCCATAAATTTTCTATTTGGCCCTTTACAAGAAAAGTTTGCCAACCCTCATTTAGAGAATAATTTTCAGTAAAGGTTTGCCAAGGCCTTGGAGAAGACGTGAAAACTGAGATACTCTTTAAAAATTGGCAGCGTTTGGAGAGGAATAAAGGAGAAAGAGAGCATGCTTGAAGAAGGAAGCAATGAGAATAAAGGCATAGAATGAAAAATGAGTATGAAGTAGAGATTTCTGGAAAAGAGGGAGGAGATTTCTAATGGAAAGGAGAGAAACAAAGTGGACAGGTGGCAGGAAGTCAGGCGGTGGAGAGCCCTGAGCCAGGAAGATGAGTATAAAGTCTACAGGTGAAAAATAAAAAGCTGTTGAAAGATTTGAGGCATGTAAGTGACATGGAGAAAGTTTTATTTGAGGAAAGACAGGGGTGGGAAGTGGCATGTGGAGGCGGAAGCCTCTGTGTTGACTCACAATGATCGTTGCTACAGGCTAAAGGGTCATTTCCAGGCAAACCCTCCATCTGTCTGTGTACTGTGGACTTCTAGTGGAGTAGGAGGTCAGGCAGAAAGGGAAAACTCTGCTACACTCGGCCTGAGGAAGATAACATTCAGACCATAGGCAAGAGATAATCCCTGCTTGCCCTTATCTTTTAATTTTTAAAAGAATATTAGGGAACATTAACTGAGTACTTATAATGAGCAAGACATTGCTTTTCATGCACTAGCTCATAAAAGTTTTATTTTTAGATGAGAAAAACTAAGCCTTGGAAACTAAGTAACTTCCCAGAGGCCACAAACCAGTGGGTAGAGACTTCCAACTAGATCCATGGGATCTCAGAAGCATCCTGCTGTCCTGGCAAGCTGTCTATGGCTGCATGTCCCTTCTCTCTTAGAGCTGAAGGAGTCTTTGATTTCTAATCCAAAAACCCTACTTTAGTGATGACAAGACGGCAGCCCAGATAGGGAAAGATGAAACCTAATTTGCAATAATTTGCTCATCTGCAATTTCTCGGGAGCACCAGCAGATCTGGTGTTCTGTGGTATAGGGTGGGTTGGTTGGCCATGAACTAGGAGCCATTTCTGTGACATTGTGCAACTTTATCCTACAATTTTTGGTTAATTGTCTCCAGGGAAGCCCATTTGGATGAGATGAAATCATCATCATTTGACCATGTCTGATGTGAAATTCCTTTTAGGACCGATTAGTAAGGGAGAAGGAGGAGGAATGAAAGCATAAAAGAAAATGGCAGTTTACTGTGGCTGTAACAGGAGAGACGCTATCTCTCACAAGATGAAGCTGACCTCAAGCCAGCTCTTCAGGGAACAGAGAGAATAAATTACTGGGATATGATTTTAGATGTGATATCCCAGGTGAGCTGGGAGGTCTCTGCAATTAGAAGGTCATTTGTGTGGTTAACAATATTGCCACAGCCCCAATGCTACTTTTTCCTGAGCCACAGTAGAGAAAATCATCCAAATAAGCATGGGTTATTATTTTTTTAACGGAAAGCTGAAGAGCATTTACTTACTCCTTAGTGGTGTAGCAGGCAATGTGGAATATCTTTCATATAAATGAAAAATTGGAAACATAACTTTTATGCCTAGAAACTATCAGAGAAATCAAGATATTAATATACAGGCTGAGAGAAAATGAAGCCGAAATGAATTCTCTCCTTTTATTTAATGGCTGAACTTTTCTTTCCCCTGTGGAAGAGTAAACTAAGTACCATTTTGTTTGGCTAATTGTGAGCTCTTTGTGGCTGGGATTGTTTATGTTTCTTTTGCATTTCAGAGCAACTAACATAGTGCGGGAGGTAGAAAGTGATTTGAGATGCCAAGGCTTTGTAAGGTGGTTTATACTTCTGAATCTGTTAAGACTGTTAGCCAAACCAAAAGACATTTATGGATTACTTACTATATAAAAGTGTCTCCCCCAGATGTTATTTATTAAGGAGGCTCAAACACATTTTAAATAATGTGAGCTGTCCTGAGGTAGAAAGATGTTGGACTAGGTCCTCGAAACCCCCAAATCCTCCACTTGCCACCTGATGCAATAAGATTTTGAAAGTGTGATATGCTGAGGACAGACCCTGAACAAATTGAAGTCCTGTTTACTTTATAAGGCTCTGAATGTACACCATGTACTCCTTAGCTCAGTCTCTCCTTGGGTCCTCCATGTCTGGAATTTCTGGTGCAGAAGAAATGAAAAAAAAAGAAGGTAGACACAAGGGAATACAGTCCAATAGAAAAAGCTGGAGTAGAGAACTGGCATAATACACCGAGTGCTGTGATGGTCCTCAAAGGGTGTGTGTGTGACCTCAGAACATTCTGACTATACCAGGTTCATGAGGGCATCGAGAGAGGAACAATCCTGGATCAAGGTGCTTATTAATGTGAAATAAGTATATTCAGCGTTTTCTTTCATCACACTGAAAGCTTAGCCCAATTACTTTGGTTTAATACCTTCCCTTCTCAGTGAGTGAGGGAGGTCATAGTTGGAGTTGGGAGTCTTACTACACTTAGAACATGACTAGCAGAAAATATTTCCTGAGACAGGATGATACACCTGTTTACCACCCTTGAAAACCTTTACATGTCAAAGTAAGTCTCTCAGTCTTCACACAAAGAGCCATTTTGAGTATTGGGAGAGAGATGCCCTGAAGTTCTCAGATTTTCTTATGAAGATGATTTAACCAAGGGAGTATATGTTAGTGTCCAATGAGGCTGTGACTACGTATCATATGTTAGTACATAGAAATAGAAAACTCTGTCAGTGTCCTTGAAAAGCATACATGTAAAGGGTTCAGGAAACTAGAAGAGGAGAAATACACATGATCAAGCCAGAAATAATAAATAATTTGCACTATTTATTTATACAGCAACATGGCTTTACAGCTCATTAAATTCAGGGTCACCATAAAACTCAGTGGCTGCTTCTCTCTCCATATCATGACTGGATAATCAGTCCAGGAACAAACAGGAAGAGGGGCTTCTGTTGATAAATGATATGATTTCAAATGATTGCCCACCCATTATGCCTGGAACTGGCATATTAGAGGTGATGGTGGAAATGGGAGTGAAGAGATGCTATCTCACAATCACTTTTGTCTTGACAAGTAACTTCTAGATCATCTTAAAGACTGGCCATCTATCTTTTGTTATTTCTAAGGTGGATGAGCTCAGAATGTGTGCTTTCAGGAAGGCTTGGATTCAAATCCAGTTTTGTTGCTTCTTCAATACAAACTTTGGGCAAGTTTGTTTATCCTTTAAGAACTT
>JAQZBX010028020.1:0-28040 GCA_029593785.1 Cabassous unicinctus
ACAATACCAAGAGTTATTGGCCTCAACTGACACACTTTTAATAACAGCTAAGGTCAAACAATAAAAACTCAGTATCCCAGGTGAAGATACTATCATACCTAATTGCTCCTTGGACCGGGGGCTGAGAAGCCCCGACTTTCTTGCGGCAGGGCAGGAATAGCAGCTGTTCCCAGCATTGCTAACACCCAACACAACTGCAAGTGCCGTTGGCCACTCACTCGTTCCTGGCCGCGCATCCGAAACGTCCACCAACGGCCCCGTGGCCTGAGACACGGCCTGGTAATGGACCGTGTGCGTCACCGTCAGGGACTTCTGCTTGGCTGCCTCTCCGAAGTCAGCGTCCGTCAGCAGCACGGTGGAGCGGTCGTCTGCAAAGCAGTGGAAGGCACAACACAAACACTGTCATTCCTCTTCGTCCCCGGCCAGCATCGTCACACCAAACCAAACCAAAAGCAAAGCCAGAGCAACTCCCTTTCCTTTAAGAATATCACTGCAACAAGAACAATGGCAAATTCCAGCACTGCTTCAAGAATTGCTCTAGATTACCCTCTGGGGCTGGCTTTTTCATTCAGCAAACATTGATTTGGGGATGCTTGTTGCTCGTCGTTCTAGCAGCCCATTTAATGTCGTTTTGGACTCACGTATTTTTCTAAAGCTCCCCTGAGACATCGTCAGCGATGCCAGCACCACCCAGCGATGGGGAAGCCATTTAAACGGGCCCCTTTGGCTGCTGAAAGGCCTAGAAAAATGCCCCTGCAGTCTCTCTACTGGGGTTGGCTTTCACACGGAACTTGGTAAATGTTGGGGGTGGTGGGGGGTGGGGGGTGGGGGGAAAGCAGTCTTCAGAGCTTATTATTGATTCCTCTGTGTTAAAGGATTTGAGTTATGTTCCTTTTCTTCCCACCTCTTTTGAGCTTTAACTACTCTAGAGCATCCTTTAATTGACTTCTCCTAAAATGACTCACTTATCAGATTTCCAGAGTCCTACTGGCAGAGGCCCTTGGAGGTTAGATAAGCAGGAAAGTGGATTCCAATTAATTCTGAACATTTTCATATCTGGAGAAGAGCAACTGACTGGGCTGTGTCATAATTCGGTTGCCTTGAGATTTGTGCTGCTTTGTTGTGACAGTTTTCACACTTTCTTAAGGGATTTTTTTTTTTCCTCCAAGGAATAGTTTGATTAGGGTATTGGGTTTTTAATAAATTTTCAAAAACTGCAGGCTGGGATGCGGTTCCTGTGACCTTATCAGGGAGCCGGGACCACGCTACCATTTGCGTTGACAGCAGCACATTAATAGGAAAAGCCATAAACAACACAACTGGACTTTGTGCCCAAAAAAGGCTCTGAACAAAATGAACCTTACAAAAGCCAATTACTCAGGCTCTGGCAGGAAAGGAAAGCCTCTTGATGTTAGAATAAAATTTCTTGGCAGAGCAACAGAGGAAGGGCTGCCAAGGTGTCTGCTGCAGTCCCAGGGCGGGCGATGAGGGTCCGTGGGCGGCAGGCGCCAGGGCTGGGCTGGCGGTCTGGCCCTGCAGCCGCCCCTCACTCCTCAGGTGGGGTCTCTTTTTTTCAGCGATGGGTTCTTACGTGACCTGGCGTCAGAGATCTGACAACGACGCTCGTTTTTCATTTACAATATCGATGTGCTTCGGTTCCTAACAGATTATCTGCAGGCCTAGGTTACAAACCTTAATGGGAAATTTCAGGTGCCTGTCAGGGTGTGCAGTTAACCATTTATACTAGCTAAAAGTTAATGGCACTCTGATATTGGATTCTTCCAGTCAGGGCCCAGAGCGTTTTAAAGCATCACATTTCTACTTCCCCGATAATTAGAAAATGCCATCGACCGACTGTCGAGCATCACCGGGAGGAAGCGGCCCTTGTGATGGATGAGCCTGTGTGCGGCGCTGTGTCTCCGTCTAGGGGCCACCATTACGTAGAGAAGGGACGGGCAGACCTTCTCCACCCTTAACCCAGCAGTGACTAGCTACCAGAGGCGAGTCACCACTCACGGATCCGTCCATCTATCTATTTTAACATCCACATGTAGAATTATTAACCCGTCTACAGAGGAACACTTAGCAAGTATCATAACCATGTTAGAAGGTCAAAGAAATTGCATTTTGATTTTTTCACTGTTTCAAGGGGAATTTTAATCTTCTTGTCCAGTCAATTGCATTAAATAAAAGAGATCCCAGGTGTATTACTGAAAAGAGAAACATAATCAAGAGCAAAGCTTAATACCTTGTTCTGATGTGAGCAAGCCTGTAAAAATGTATGCATTTTAGGACAAGTGGTACCTCCTTGTACAATCAGGAAGTCTTTCACCAGAGTTGGTTGTCTGAGGGCCACATCACACTTGCTTGACCTTCCTCTAGGTGCTCTTAGGCCTGGACGACCTTGAATCCAGCGAGGGTAGTGCAGGCCACAGGTGAGGATGCCTGGGACGCCCCCTTAGAACCTTCTATAGGCAAGGCGGGTGCAGGGAGGGAGACGGGGGGCTGCCCTGCCACCTGCCTCTAACTGCCTTCCTGTTGGGAGTATCTGGGGATGGGCCAGGAGTTGGGCAGTTTTATCCAGACCACAGGAAAGTGGAGAGTCCTGGATGAGAGGGCCAGCAAACACCTCCCAAAGCAAACACAGAGCTGAGTTTGACAAGAGGCAAGAGTTGTTTCCGTGGGTGCCAGAAAACTCAGGGGTATATCTAAGGCTGGGGGTTCTGGGAAGTGGCCTGCTGACAGGGACACAGGGGGCGATGGCTCCGTCGCCGGAGGCGGAGGGCAGGGTGGTGGAGCACAGGGGCGCCTGAGCATGCCGCCAGGTGGGGAACCTCATTCTACTCCCAACTGTCTGTGTGGCCTTGGCAAGTTGCAGAACCTCTCTGAGTCTCCGTGATAAAAACCTTTGCTTATGTTAGTTGGGAGGGTGAAATTAAATAACGCACATAGAGTGCTTATAAAGTACATGGCATTTAGAAAGCTCTCAGTAAACATTAGCTATTCTACAGATAATCATTGCAATGGACATAGGAAGTCTCTAATTCTGGGATAAAAAGAACCAAATAGGCAGGCAGTGGGGACAGTGGACTTAGAGTGGAAAGAGAATTGAAAGAGTCAAGACACTGGGTTTTAGGGGAACAAGCCACAAAACCTCTGCGGGTGTCTGTTCTCCAACTGCAAAATGAGGGAGTTGACTGTTTCCCACAGCGCTGCTAAGGATGTCCAGGGTATTGAGTGGGTACAGGGAAACAGTGCAGAGATGCTTATTTAACTGTTGAGTAGAGTTTAAATGTTTTCTTTAATGAAGGCTCCCCCTGATGAAGGTGATGAGTAGAGAACAGAGTAGATTTCCATCTGGGAGCTTTAGCGCACGCCCTTCTAGGTTATTTGAAGCACTGGCTCTTTGGAGGGATGCCAATAGCCTCCCCAAGAAAGACCCAATGCAGATCAGAGTTGGGGAATCCCTGTCTCAGGTGACCTTTGAGGTGTAGGTAAGTCAATTCCCCCTCCCTTCCACATGTGTGGGTACTCATTGTTCTCCTCAATGCCTACTCTCTACCTTCTAACTTCGTTGCTTGTGTAGCATTCAAGATGTTCCACTATCTAATATTTCCCATGCTCCGCAGGAATGGGCTGAGAGGGCATTGCTGCAGCATCCACGTTGTGCAAGATGACAAACAGGGAACCTTACCGATGGTCTCCATCGTGTCTCTCTCTTCGATCAGAAGCTGAGCCCTGGGTATGTCTATGTGCATTCTCAGGGTCTGCTGTTGTTTGCTCAGGGTATCTGAAGTCCGTGTATTCTTACTGGGAACAAAATAAGAGAGATGAATCAACAAATCCAGTTCAATATTATGTTATGCCATCCTTTGCTTGCAAAGCACCTTGGCTTATTGTCTAATTATTCAATCACTTGTGGGGAGGGAAGGGGGATAAGCACATGATTTGAGATTTTTTTCCTTCATGCAAATAATATTTATTAATATTAACTTTCAGCTGACAGTGGGGAAGTCAGGAAAATACAGATTGTCAACAGAGACGGGTTCTACGTCTGCCAACAGAATCTTAGGAAATTTCCCATTTCTTGTGTAAAAGCTAAATGAAACTGATTGAAGAGTGACTTTTAAACCAACAACATTTCCATTTGTCAGATCTGAGCCACTCCGGTGACAGTGAAGGAGAACACGTGTGCAGCAGCTGCTCATCCAGCGGGGCGCCACGACGGACTGGTATTTAAATCAGGGGCCATTTTGTCTTTGTTCTATTAACAAATCATAAACCTTGTTAGCTTCCCTGACATTAGCTTAGTTCTTTTAACTGAGAGTACATTTCAGAATAGGAAAAAAGCAATTACTACAATAATTTTATCTCAAAATTTGTGTACCAGAAAATTACTCTGAGAGTGAACTATCTTCCAAAAGTAAATGAAAATAGCTAGTAAAACTGCATTGCATCATCATATTCAGTTACAGCCTGCAGTAAAAACAACAACAAAAACCTCCACAGTCCACAAAAAGACAACAAAGCCAATCAAGGCCTTAATTAGCAATCCACATAATCCACATTAGAAGGGTGGCTGTTCAGTCTCTACAGGATTGGAAGAATTTGGGAGATTTTAAAATAATGTTTACTGAAACACCATCAAAGAAGCAGCAGTCATTCAGATAATCCAATCGATGAGTTAATCTATGGCATTCATAAATCCAGTTCAATAATTGTCGAAAACTGATTTGAGAAGTTTCCAGAGCCTCGTTCACTGCAGGGAGCCTCCATCCATCCATCAAACGCTTTTCCTTCCCAGCGAGGGCAATGCACTGGGACCCCCAAGGCTCTGCCTCTCCGTGTGTGCCCCCCTGAACCTGCCGGCCCCATGGGGCTCTGGAGCATCAATAATTCAAAGCTCAGGTTCACTGAAGAAACCCCTCAGACGTTTGTGTGCTAAAGTCCTCCTTCTCATTCCGCGCATTGTAAAAGCCCCTTTCTTCATTTGCATATAAACAGAACAGCCCACGGAAAAGACAACTTCTGAAAGGTGTAGCTTTCCTATTTAGGACTTGCTCTTGAACCAGATTTCTTGGCGCCTGGCCGGGTAACTGGGTTATGGAGCTAGATCATGCTAATTATGCACGGAGCCCAAATTCAAATGTGCTGGCCTGAATTATTCACACGCTCTGTATGCTCTCTCAAATTACGGACCCAACTAACTTCTCATTTGGTCTGTGGTTTTCAAACCAGCACAAAAAAGCAAACAAAGATTCAAATACTTGTACAAAGTAAAGAGCATTTTGGGACTTGGGAGGGCTGCAGTTGCTTAGACAAGCTACAGTTCCACAAAAACATACGGGGAACTACTCTTCTGGGAATATCAGAAAAATCTGTTTAGAAGCTTCAGCCAGGACCCGAGCCTTGTCCTTGCACCAAAAATAGAAGTGTGAGCTAGTTCCTTCTGCTCGTCATGAATAGTTATGAGGCAGTTAGGGGCTGCCATGAACATGAAGCGCAGGCTGTACTTAAATAATGGTGAGGGGTGTGCTGCAGAGTGACACAGGAAGCCAGCTAAATAGCTGCTGGGAACCACTGCAACTGCCAAAAGATGCAGAATACCATAGACCTTACCAACGAGGACAAGCAGAGCTGGAGCTAAGCACCATCTTCTCTAAGGACAGCGTGCTGCCAGGCCCTGCACTGGGAAAGTAAGGAGATGCCTCGCCAAGCCTTCCGATTCAGGGGCTCGTTGTCCGTCCCCATTGCTTAGAACGCACTGCTCCTTGCCCCCCAGTGCCCCCCTGGCTGGGTGCCTCACTGTCTTCAGGACTTGACCCAGGCGCCAGCTTTTCAGTGGAGCCAGGCTAGCTGTGCAATGCGAACTCTGCCTTCTTTTGTTTCCTTACCACTTGTTGCTACCTAGCATATATTTATCTTACTTACTATCTGTCTCCCTCGTGGGAACACAGATGCTCCACAAGGGTTGTTTTCATCTCTTTTGTCCCCTGTACCTCCCCAGAGCCTAAAAGAGTATCTGGCACAAAGTAGGCACTCAATAAATGTTTGTTGAAGGTTGCTAAATAAATCGTTATTTTGGGGGTAGTTTTGTTAGCTGAATGATATGTCCCCAAAGACTTTATTTTGGGGCAACAATGAAAGGTTTATTAGGCCTCAACTAAATTGTTTCATTATATCAAAACTTACTGCTATATTTGATAATCTATTGCTTATGAAGGCTGATTCTCAAAATTGTAATAGCTGATCATTAGATCAACAGCAAACCTTCAAAAAAAGTTATTTGAAGAAATCTGGAAAAAGATTCTGAATGTTTACACTGTGCAAGCACAGTTTCATCTTTTATATGATATAGATGAAATAAATATGTTAGTTATTGTTGAAATATAATCTTCCAACAACCACTGGCCATCTGGTTGTTTAATTAACATGGCCGTGATGGGGAGAGTTGAAGTTGGTTTGCTGTGCATGGTATTTCCTAACTCAGCCAATAAGGGACTTGAGGTTGCTACAATTCCTGGGTCACACCTGGAGTAGGGCTGGCCCTACACTGACCATGTAGGTGGCAAGGTATTTTGTTGCCTGGCCTGTAAGCCTGCCAAAATTAGAAAGAATTGATCCTTCATGATAAAAAGCCTTGCTCTGACATCTCATTTAATCCTACGTAAGTCCACCAATTTGAGGGACTTGGAAATTCTCTTCATTTTCAATCACTTTCACCCTTTGGAGGAAAACCACCCTAACCATCTTAAGTGGTGGTAATTACTGGCTTTAATGATCCTAATTTCATGTTGGCAATTGACAGCTGGGAACACCATGATGAATTCTTGCTCCTGTCAACAGGTGGTCTTTCAACCACAGTCACTGCTCTATTAATGAAGAGGAGGCACTCTCACGTCTTGCTCTGTGGCTAACGAGAAGGGGCAGGGATGCATTCTACAACATCAGGAGAGGCTAACCCCAAAGGGTAACTAAATGAATGCCGAACGTGTCTGCAAACATGCCACAAATTCAGGGCCTTTGGGCAGAGGCATGATTGATGGTTTCGGTAGGATTGGTTGGTGGGGGGGAGGCCAGGGAGAAGGGCCACAGTGGTGAGCAGGAAGCATGCCCATTTCTGGGGGCACTACACTTAGCCCAGCGTGGCCAGAACATCTTCCAGACAAACCAGAAAAACAAAGCGTTCCATGAAATCTCCTGATTTTTTAAATGTCTTTAATTAATATTCTAAAAGTCTACCTTAGAAAATTTGCTTTAATTGGCAGATCAGTTATTGCAAATAGAGTAACTCTAGTTTTTGTTTCTCCAGATGTTTTATCATAAGATCTGCTCTACACAATTGCACATATATCTGGATGTCTGCCTTGCATGTGAGCACAAAAATGTCCAAACACTTGTTTAAAAAAACAAGAACAGACTTTCACAAGCGCATGCACTAAAGGCAGTTCACATAGCATCTCAGGATTTTCTCATTTAGGTCTGATTTAGGGTGATTGAATACCCGCTACAAAGGAGATGTTCCGTAGCTGTTTGCAAATCTTTGCCTCTCCTCTTACCTCCAGACTCCCACTCGCAGCTGCCTGTTTGATACCTTCAGGGGATGCCTAGAAAGCATTCTAAATCCATCCGGGCCAAAACAGATCTTTCCACTGCCATCAATAACCCCCTCCAAAAAAACAAAGTCCATGTCCTGCCTCTGTCTTCCTAATCTCAGCAAATGGAACCAGGATTTACCTAATTTCCCATGCTAAATATTTTGAATTTTCCTTGATTCCTCCACATTCCATAGCCACAATTCAGACTGTTTCAAAACACAGTATGGCCAAACCAACTCATCTGTGGGAAATGTGATTCATGTGCCAATGGTACTTGAGCTCTGCTTTCAGTCTTCAAAGATGATGGTGACGTGGGACATGGGCTCTTCGTGAAAAATGAAAGTACTACAGGCAGAGATGAGGGAGGAAGGCAGAGCCAACTGAGGGTGGGGATAGGATTGGGGAGAGAACTTAAACCTCCTCATCTTTTCCCCGTACCAGTCATCCTAAAATGGCAACATCAAGGTCACCATCAGGACCCCTGACATTTTCCTCCCACCTGTCTCCTAGACTCTGAATAGTTTTTTTTTTTTTTCCCCTCACATTTTGTCTAATCATTACATATAAAAGGTTTAAAATGCAACTATATGGGTTCAGTAACATCAATTAATCCATATGTGTAAATGACTAATAGATGAGCATTTCGGTTTTTATGGAGGAAGGAGACTGGACAACAGAAGAAGACCAACTATTTGAAGACAGGGGACTGAGCAGCAAGTAGGGTTTGGGGACATAGAAGGAATCTGCCTTTCTCTTCACATCTTTGCCTGTCGCAAGCCCTGCAGACACTTAAAGTAAAATTGTGAAGGATGCACTGCTGTCTTCTGCAGTTGTCAACGTTCACCTTCTTATCTGACAACCGTTATTCATTCATCGATTCAGCAATTATGAATTGAGCCGCTACAGTGCAGGGCACTCCTAACATGACGGCAAAATCTGCAGGCTACGCTCTGCAGGTCCTGGCAGTCAGCAGCCGCAATGAAAGCCGGGTGCCGGGGGAGCAGAGGGCAAGGGGAGTGGTTCTGGGGGAGCCACAGCTGCCGATTCTCAGCCCACTGCCTTTGAAGCGCACAGTGCACCATGCGTGTCTGTCAGTGGTTTCCTTTTACCTTGGCTAATTGCTAGGAAGAAGGCGTGATTTCAAAGTGGTGATATTTGATTGGAGAAGCAAAGTCAAAACAATCTACTTGTAAGGTGCCTCCTTGTTCTCAGGTTAACAGGAAACATTCCCTTGGTTGAGTCCAGCTAACAAACTACATATGGCAACAGGGAAGTGCATGGATATTTTGGTACACAGAATGGAAATTATATGTTGAAAAGGAAATATGTTATTGATTGCAGACTGTCATCATAAAAATAAAATAAATCATCCAGGCACGTTTGAAGTTGTTCTATTAAACATGATCGAGATGTTATGTCTTGTTCTTACCTCATGAGCATTTCAGCTAAACTCTTTGCATCTGGGGAAAGAAAGTTACTATTAGTACACAATAAAAACTCATTAACATTTGTGACAAATATTCTAGAGTGTCAGATGACAATAGCCATTTTGAAATGTAACGGTATACCCAGATCACTGCTAATGACCAAGAGTTTGATGGATTCCTTATTTCTTCTACATAGGACTCTCATATCTTTTTTTATTACTAAGAGATAGCATAACTATTCTGAGGCCATAAAATTCTCAGAGATGTATTAAAACTTTTATTGCAACCTATTTATTTGCCACTTCTAGAAAAGCCAATTTTATTTTCAATAGCAAGAAAATTAGCATTTTGAAAGTAACTCATTTATGTAACACAAATCCCCACTCTTTTTCATTATCAAAACGTCAGAATTTTAAAAAAAGGTATGACACCATGGATCAGTTACAAACAGCATTATTAAAAAGCTATGAGTCCCTCAGGTGGGTCCAAGAATTGTAAAAATGGCATATCACTGTGTCTAGAAACAGCTGTTTATTTCAAATTCAGATATAAAATCTTTGTTTTTTTCCTTCAGAGGACATTGTTTAACCAGACCTGGTTACCATTCCTGACAAAAGAAATCCTGCCTTAAATGATGCAATAAAAAAAACTCCTTTTTTTGATAGCATTGTTTTGAAATTTTCATCTCCCTTAAAATATAATTTATTCTTTTTATACATTTTACCCTGGAAAAAGTGCATGTTTAATTTCTTAGACCACAAAAGCTTTTTCCCCGCTTTCATCTCTCTCTTAAAAGTCTTGATGTTAAGTGCACAGTTCAATGAACAGAACTTTCCAGAAATGGACTCAGCTGTCTGTGTGTCTGGCTATTTGGTGAAGAAATTACACATGAAGAAACATTTCATCTCATTATTTTTGGGGGCTGACCCTGAAACGCAATAGTTCTCATGTCGGGGAACAGCGAGCTCTTTTGGTGGTGTGTGGACAGTGACGTGGGGAGGGGCTGTCCCCCCGAGCCACAGACCAGGTCCTCGAGGGGCCGTGCTTGGTGGCCTTGAACCCAGCCCCAGTTCTGTGCACAGATAGGTTCTGTCTGGGAAATGAACCAGGTCCCGTGCAGCTCACCCACACGGCGAAGCAAAGAAAGCAGAACAGCTTTTAAGTCCCTAGTTCATGTCTTTATATTTATCTACAAAGACAAAGTAAATATTATGATGAGCTTCATCTCTTTCTGAACGATTCAACACTTAAAAAGTAAATATATATATATTAAATGCCAGAAGCTGAGGATTAATTGACTCCATGTAACAACCAAGTAGTGGCTTGGACAATACCCTAATAAAGAGGAGAAAAGTGCCAAGTGCATTTTGCTTCAGAATCCAACTGCTTTCCGCATACAGCCAATCATTACGGTTCATTTTCTTTTCTTAAAGTCACTCGTCACAGATTTTTCTTCTGTGATCTTTTCATTTCGGGGACATATTAAGTGATTGCAGCATCCAAAAAGTGAGAACAGAACTTTCCTCCGAGACTGTCTGCAGTTAGCAAGCATCTTCCTTTAGGCACAGCTGTGCCACGGGCTTAGGTGCTACAACCCATTTTGGTCAACCCCTCCCCATGCAAAGCATCTCAGAGCCCGTCCTTTCTCTTTCTCTCTTGCCTCCTTTTGATTTCATCGGAAGTAGGAAGTTCACACAATGGAAATTCACTTCTTCTGTGAGTGAATTTGCAAGTTAGCTGAGAAACAGTCATGGGATTTTAAGCACAGTGATTGTGCTTAGGTTGCACAGTTGGCATCAGGGACCACTGGTGAGTGTCCTTTGTGGAGTGTGCCAGGGGCAGGCTGGGGTGGGCAGAGGCGAGCACTTCCTTGGAGTCTGCATTGGGTTGGTTACTTTAGGACTTTTAGCTCATGTCCCTCTAATAGTAGTCTTTGCCTGGGAATTATTATCCCCACTTCAGGGCGGAAGAAACAGGGGCCCAGATAAGTTCACCCATTTGCTGTGGCCAAGAGGGATTCCTTTCCAAGGTCTGGTGGTTCAATCTCTTTGTTCACCACCATCTTCAGGGTCCCTTATAGAGTGGAATCAGGTCATATCTTCAGGAGCCCACAAAGGAGGAGAGAGCTAGTGCCAGCAGACTGAGCGAGCTACCCATGGAGAGCATCTTCTCAGGCTGCCTCAGTCTGGAATGATATGCAAGACTGGAAGCCCTGCTTGAAGGAAGCATGGGACTTGGGAGCTTGGACATGCTTAGAAGTGTGCTCCACAACAGAATTAGCATGCACCGGAATTACTAGGCTGCTCAGGAACTCATGGGTAGGACAGTCAGGACAGAGAAGTTGGTGGAGGTAGCAGTGAATGGGGATGGACTGAAAGGACACGCTGGAGTACTTAGGTAAGGATGTGCAATTCTGGATTGCAGGCCATAGCTGACAGCTTTCCCACAGGCCAGGGGTGGGGAGGAGTGGAAGAGGAGGGCAGAGGTAGTGGTGGGTGGGTGCAGGTACCAGGAACTAGCTTGTACCAGGCACTCCAGAGAGGGCTAGCTCAGAACGGGGAGCTTATGACAACGATCTACGCCCACCACAGTACAACAGATTAGAGAGCAGAGGCAAGGTGGCTGACGTCAGAAGCAGAAGGAATTTGCAAGCTTTGGAAACTAAGAGGGTGGGGAGGGGGCTGGGGAGAGGAACTCGGGGTGTCCAGGGAAATGGAAAGATTTGGGGTATGGAGGACTGGGTTTATGGTAATCTAAGTGATGGAAACAGGATTCAAGGAGGGCATGGGGGCAATGATTTGGGAGGAAGGCTGAGGTGTTTGATTCTAGCCATGCTGGATTTAAAGTGAGACGGGAGAGCTGTGAGGGCTGAGATGGATATTCCTCCTAGTCATAAAGAGGGAGCATAGATGGAGGGAGGTGATGGAATCCCGGACCCACTCTGGGGGGAGAAGAGAATCTGGGTCAAGCTAAAAACAAAACAAAACCATGGAAAAAAAATCATGGAATCGTAGAATCTTGAGAGTTGGAAGGAATGTTCAAGACTTTTCCAAGAAACCTCTGGATAAATGCTGGAATTGTTCCATGGTGGGGCCAGCGGGCTCTATGGTTTAGGGGTAACACCATTGCTGCACAGAATTATCCCCTCTCACCCCGTTTAAGTCTGTGAAACCTCCCACTTCATACATCTCGCTGGGTCACGCCTATGCTTGAACACTTTCCAAGTGACCTCGCTTGAGCATAGAGTACCAGCCGCATGCTGGTGCCAAGTGGTCTTTCCAGCTTTGTTGCCTCTTCATTCTGACCTCCAGCCCTTTCTCTGCATCATTCTTTCCAGAGACCCACCCCCCATGTCTTTGCTTCTGTGCTCCCTTGGCTGACAAGGCCCTCCTCTGTCTCCACAATCCCATGCAAACACCACCTGCTCTCTGCACCCTCCCAAGCCCAGCAGGCAAAGTTGAACTTTGGGCCTCCTGGCTTCTGTGTTCCTCGGCATCTGCTTGTAGCACAGGCCTTCCCCCTTGCATTGTAGCTATCTGTTCTCACATCTGTCTCTGCCAGCTGTGAGCTTCCCAAATGGAGCCCATAGCTCTTCACTTTTATCTCCAGGCAAGCCCGGTGTCTTGTGGAAGGAAAATCACACAAAGTTTCCCTGAGGATACATTTAGTTGTCTTCCTTATCTTGTGCTGAAATCCCTTGATGCAATTTCTACCTGTACCTAATGACACTACCTTCTGGAACCATCTATAAGCCATTTAAACATTCCCACATAGCAGAGCAGTCCCTTGTTGGGTCCCAGTGTTTTCTTTTTCAGGTTAAATTTTCTAATTTTCTCCACCTTTCTTTATATGTCAGAATTCCTAGATAATTCCCTACCTGGGCTCTCTTCTAGGAAAAACCTGTGATTTCTTATTGTCCTTTATTAAATGGTGGTTGCGAGCACAAAAACTGGTAATCTTTTCACACAGAGATGAAGACACAATGCTCATTACGTGTGTTGCAAATGAATTTTTACAACTTATATGGAAGACTTTACATTTATCGCTATTAAATTTCATCTTCTTGGTTTTGCCTTTCAAAAACTTCTGAAAATCTGGATTCTTCCCTCTGGCACATTAGCTTTCCCACCTGGATTTGTGCCACCTCAAAAACCAGGTCTGCCTGACAATGTTTTCAGCACAGCCTGGAGCTCCCTGACCCATCAATCAGTCTTGTCAAAACACAAATGGGGCTTCTCCTGGCTTCCTGTAATCCCTGTGCTTTCCTAATTGCTCACAAACTGTCTGTTGGTGAGCATCTCATCATCTCTAAGCTAAACGAATTTTATTTTCAACCTATATATTGCAGACTCTATTTTTTTTTTATAATGAATTGAGCATGTAACCATATTCCAACCCTTCTAATTTGCCTTTGGTTGTTCAAAGATTAGCCACCAAGATCTATGGATTACATCTCAAAAACTTTTGTGCAGAACCCCAACATGTAACAGGTGGGGCCTAGGGACTGGAACCCCTTGACACCTTCCCTAATCTTTCTATGGCAAAAAGCCTTCCCCTTCATTGGATACTCATAGCATTTATTGGTGCCTGCATTAAAATGCTTATCATTTGTAACTTGTGTCATAGTTCTTTGCAGATATAATTTGCCTCTCTCACTAGCAGGGCTTAGACTATCATTTTATGCTCTCTCCCCCATGATGGCTAGGACATAGTAAGTATTGAAAGAATAAATCATTTTCAACTAATTGGGGGCCCTGCTTATTTTCTCAAGCATCCATAGTCTTACTTATCTTGCTTTTCCTCCTTCCTTTCTCCCTCCCTCCCTTTTTTTTTCCTTCCCTCCTTTCTCTCTCCCTCTCTCTTTCTGTCCCTTTCTCCCTCTCTCGTCCCTTCCTCTTTTTTATAATTCTTGTTTTACACTTCTCTTGGTGCACATCTAAGCAAAGCAGATGTTGAGTGGTTCTTCTTTCTACCTGCCATCTGTTAACATGAGAGCATCTTCCCAAGTCTTGTCCTTCTTCTTGCCCAAACACAGCTTTACAGCCTCATGTGTTGCCTGTCACCTTTTCCTCAAATTTCAGCTCAATCTGGGATTCAGACTTTGTGACACCTTCCCTACAACCT
Source organism: Cabassous unicinctus (assembly GCA_029593785.1). NCBI lineage: Eukaryota > Metazoa > Chordata > Mammalia > Cingulata > Chlamyphoridae > Cabassous > Cabassous unicinctus. Next base: position 14,150 of record JAQZBX010028020.1, read on the forward strand.
GGACTACTTCTATGCAAACGTCCTTGTCTCTGTGCTCCTCCCCTAGTCTCTGGGGCTAGGAAGTGATGCAGAAACAGCAGAAGTATTGTCTAGTGATATTGAAATCAGGGATAGAGGGAATGTCAAAAGACAAAATGTGCTAAGACTGATGAATGCTGCAAAGAAGGCTAGAAAAGTACAGCTGCAAGGAGAATTTGGTGACTAGAAGGTCATCTGCTTTCAAGAGAGCAGTTTCATTTGCGTGGTGGGGCTGGAGGTGAGGCTGTGAGGACTTAGGAGTGGGTGAAATGGAATGCAGGGCAGCAGAGAATACTGTTTCAAGAATTTAGTGGTGAAAAGTAGACAGAAGGACAGTAGCGTGAAGACATGCAAGCTAGAAAGGAAAAAGTATTTATTTTAATACAGAGAAAGCATAACAAGTAGTGGGAACAGTGGCAGTAATAAACAACAAAAAAAGTATATTTGGTGGACAAAAATTAAATTTAAAGTAGTTAATGATACTGTGATAATACATCTTCTAACTCCATGTTTCAATGATACCTTTCTAAGGTGACAATATTGATGGGGCTATCTGTTTCTTCTTTGAATATTTCAAAGTCTGAGGAAGTTCCATGGAAGGGAAGCTGGGGTTAGGAAACAGTGATCTGGGCTCTCATTCTTGCTCTGTCCCACTTTGTATGTGATTTTGGGCAAGTTCCCTAGTTACACAGTCTTTATGGCCTTAGTTTTCATGGCAGCAAACTTAGTATAATAATAATATGAAGTTTATATTCTACTTGTTTGCACAGTAGAATTGCACATTGTACATGTGTATGATGTGTTATGGAAAAGGGAGAAGAGCTGAAAAATGGAAAATGATAGTGCTCTGTTGATGACTACATAACTCAATCAATGAATCCTTGGGAAGGGACACCCCAAATTGGATTAGGAGTATCCCAGCATGGTCTTGCCCAGTCCCCCTGTTCCTTCTGTGGCTCTTTCATGAAGGTGTGTGCCAATGAGACACACATGCCATGTGGTGGCTGGGAGACTGCACACCAAGTCCGCGAGTAATGCAGGTGTGCAAGTCTTGAGGGTTTAAGTTGCTTCGTATTTTGCACACCCAAATCTTCCTTAAAAAGCAGAGGATTCCCAAGAATAGCCCCACGATGATAATTTTGACTTCTGAAGCTCTAGCAAAGCAAAATATGCTTAGGTCAATGCTTCAGTTGGGTAGTCACTTGCACACACAGAGTGTAATTTGGGGGTAGCAGATTTTACCTTGCTTTATCATCCATCAAAAGCTTTTATTGGAAGGCATCACAACAATCCCTGCTTTTCTGTGGAACTGAATGGGTCTTATACACTGCAATTTTTGTAAGGGCAGTAAACTTGTACTTAACTTTCTACAAGATGACAAAAAGGACTTTGAAGCAACAGCATGCTCAAATGAAAGCTGATTCAAAAACCGTGATGAAATATATATCCTGCACTGTCCCCCTCCCCAAACAAGAAAGCCATGCCTCCTTGCCATCTGAGAAAACTACAAGGGCAAAAATGAACAAAACAGAACTTCCAGGAAGGGAGCCGGGCCAGGGCCAGGCCCCAGCTGTCCCTCCCAATGGCACCCTCTCTCTTCCTCTCTGCACTGGCTGCTTCTGGCGTGGTCCTGTCACCCTCCTAAGGCTCCTTGCTCCCCACTCTGCTTCATTCAGCCATAACAAATTTGAAGTTTTTGAAAGGATAATTTTATTACGAAATTAAGGCATAAAAGAGAAAACACAAAGCATAATACTAAAACATTTCAGAGAACAAGCCTAACTTAACCACAATTTGGGTAATTACTAGTATTAGTTTTCTAATACTCAATCATTCCAAAGACTGTTTAAAGTAATAAATATGCTTCTGTTCAAGGGAAGAAGAGCATTTTGCCACAGAAGCATGGTCAATTTTTATATAACCCTCTGATTTTTATCTTTAGTTTATTTGAAGTTATTGAAAGTAGCTTTTTGGCTTGCCACTGCTGGTTGAACCATGCTGGTTGGTGCCAATATAACCTTGCACCCTCCTGGGTAGACTCATACTAAAGAAGGACGCTTTTAGCAATATTGAAGTTGATTACCAGATATGGGAATCAGACTCTTATAACGTGGGGGCTGCTGGGACCTTGGGCTATGAAGTGACTTTGCAATTCAAAGGAGGAAGTTGGGGGGAAACCAGGGCGTCAGTGGAAGCCCAATGTGGCTTCCAAACTCCTGGAGAAGGTGATAGATATTTTAAAAATGTATCACTTTCAGACAATTTGGACTTTAAGAGGTCGCTATGCTCTAAAATTAGTAAAGTACTCAGGAAGGAAGAATATAGGTTGACTAAATTGCTTGAGTCCCATTTTCTTTCTTTCTTCTTTTTTTTTTTTTTAATTACATTTTACTTTTAAAAAGTTACATTGTATCCACCTAACTAGGTTGCTTGTCTATACAGTAAAACTTACCTTACTTAAAAACATTTTAGTAGTTTCTAGCAATCAAGAATGTCTTGCAGTTGGCATTAAATAGTAAATCTAAAAACATCCATTAGGAAAACCCTTAAAATATATTTCTCTAATTAAAAATTTTTTATTTCCATTTTTTATCCTGAGGGCTGGGTACTCCAACAATACTGACATGGTACTAGAAATTCAGTCCTTATTTTGGTCAATAAAACTATTGTGAAAAGCAATCCTCTCTGTAGAAATGGTAAATATATTTGAACTCGTTCTAATACCAGCATGGAATCTGTTACCTATGTGGGTCAGGCTGTCACAGGGCGATTCTACTAATGAACTCCGGATGTTTAATAGCTAGACACCTATTACATTAAACTCTGCGACTGCTGTTTCCCTCCACGAGTGAGTTGGAAATATTTTAGGTCATTAATTAATGTTTCAGTGGCCCTGAAGGGCTAATAGACAAAGGTATTTCTGGGTCAACATCTTTTTACAATGATTCACCCTTTATGACCCAAATCGCTTACTTTGTCCTTTTATGACTGCACTTTTCACATTTACCAAAAGATGAGCGTGCTTCCTCAGCCTCTCACCCACCAGCACTACAGTGTCAGCCCCTATAGGGCTGTCATCTTTTTTTTTTTTTATCTCCAGGATCCAGCCTAACATGACATATAGTGGATAATCAACAACAGTTTGTTTAAATATATTTCAAGGCGTCCGCATGAAAACGTGCCATGAGGAAGTGGTATGGAATTGGATCCCAATCCCACGTCCTTTGTATTCTCGCTGCCCTCTTGTCAGACTCTTAACTCACCAAGCCCTTATTAAGCATCTGCAAAATGCAAGACCACAGATATCTTTGTATAGTGGCAAACTACTCTCTGGAATCCATTGCTCCTTGGCATCGCTCAGCACTTACTTACTTCCTGTTGAAAGCTTTGGGTTGGCTCAATCTTTTCTTAGGCGCAAAGAAAACAAGACCGATTCTGGGGAATGTAGGTCCATGCTCTTTGATGTGATTATTGCTTTCTTTACCAAGCCAAAATATAAAACACCAGTGTCTAGAAGTAGAGACGCCAACAGTAAAAATGCCAGGTCAGGTCCAGGGTATTTTCTGGATAGAGCCCTTGCAAAGCAATAACTAAATTACAAGGGACTATTAAGAATGAAAATAAAGAATGCCGAGGTATTTCATCAGTCTAACCCAAACCTATCAGTAAAAGTCAGCAGCATCTTTAACTGGAAATGCTCTTGGCAAGGAAAAGCAAGGTTCAGTGTGCTTAAATTACAAGTAGAATTGGAGATGTAAAGCAATAGTTGGGAAGGAAGGAGAGAGAAATAGGAGCTAGGGGAAAAAAGGGTAGAATACTGGGAAGGATTGCTGCGATGTTTAACCCATATGCAGCCAAACACTTGTGATAAAATAGAAATGGTTAATAAGAACATTTTATTATTGGCTTTTAAACATGTTATATGGACAATTCATAGCTGTCCAAATGCAACTAGTTAGATATAACCGTATAAATGCTACTAAGACAGACCCCTTGATACCTGAATAATAATGCTCCTAAAGCCCAGGCCATGGGATTCTGTTATCAGGGAAATAGGATGACACAAATGTCCTTTTGGTATTTTGTTGATGATCACTCATGAGTGGAATCCAACACAGTCCACCTTATACTGAATTTCTCAACATTCTAGGCAGTTTTATATTTTTGTAGTACTATTTTACTTGGCTCTTAGTAGGCTCTCTTTTTCTCCCCAGTTGGAATTAATCTGTCCCTCTTTTGCAATTGCATGGGTTAGTTTGAACCCCTATTTTAGCATTCATGATACATCATACTTTAACTGGTAGATGCCTATGTGTCAATCTCTTACACTAAATCTGGAGTGCAGAAGACTCTTTCTTCTCATCTTTGTATATCAAGCACCTAGCACAGCGCCTAGGATGTAGTAGCCACTTAATCCATGAGTGCAAAACTTAAAAGCTACCTGGTTCAAGTGATTCAGAAAGAGTATTTTAATGAGATGGATGGTTCATGTGAATTATTGGGCTACAGAAGGTTTAAATGGAAGAACTATTGTAGTGTACAGATGGAGTACAATGTGCTTCACATATTTTAATTCATTGGCAAAGTTAAAGCAAATTGATAGTGAAAATGTGTTAGCCGCATAAAAAAAATATCACTGTGGCTTGGTTAAATATCCTAATATAGATCTGATAAAGGGTGAAGGACTTGTTGACATTGCTCCTGCACAGCATTTTGTATTTGAAAGAACTCGTTCTTATATCTCAGGGCAAGGGCAAGTAAGGGCTGCTGGCCAGAAGCTGGATATAGCCTCATTACCCAGGACTATACAGAGTTGAACATTATAATAACGGTGTCTGTTAACAACGGATCTCATCTGGCCCAGGTTCTCCATCTTCCATTATTTTTTTCTGAGTGAAACTCTTACACCTGGCTTCAGCTCAAATTTCTAATTTGGGAAAGGGAGTGTTTTCTGCCTCACAATTCTTCACCAGCAGCAGCAGCCTTCACTTTCTGCTTCCAGGCAATGAATTAGGTCTCATATCCAGACAAAATCTGATAGGTCTTTTCAAAGGAAGCCCTAATTGGTGGCATTGCTGGAATTGCTGAAAATGAAAGAAAGTGGGGTTGGATAAAACCCATGAGAAAATAACTTTCTTTGCCTGTGAGCGGCTAGGATTGAGGAGACAAGTGAGATTGCTTTTCATTCAAGTTCTGACTTACCCACAGCAACATTTTAAACTTAGTCCCCTATTAACTCTCTACAGCCATGCTAAAGACACAGCAGAGAACGAGGCAGCTGGAAGCCGGGAGGAGAAAGAGCCGCCAGATTCCCTTCCGGGGCTGGCCTCTTGCTGTGCCTACTTCCTGCACTGGCGTCTCTCCTGATTGGCTGCTGAGTGGCGGGCTCGGGCGCCACATCCGGGGCCTGGACTTACCTCGGAGCCGCTTGAGCCTCTGCTCGCGCCGCCGCCGCCGCACCACCAGCAGGAGCACAAAGAGCAGCAAGACCCCCACCAGGATGCAGGAAATGGTCACCAGCATCTTTAGCCCTTCGTTGGTCGTCAGCCCTTCCTCGCTTTGGACGACTGACTTAATGAGTGGAGGGATTGTACCTGAAAGCAGGGTCGTGATGTTAGGTGGCTATTAATGAAGACGGAACGATGGCGTTTTAGGGATGATGGGTTATAAAAGTCGCGCCGTGGTGATGAGCAATGAGAGAAACGGTGGAGCTGGGTCCTCGCTAACTTACTGATTGCTTCCTCTTCCTCTGCCCCAACTTTGAACTCATTCTGCAGCACCTATCGGGATGTGCACGAGGGGGAAAGCATCTTTCTTTGAAAGGGCCTTCCTTTTGCAGTGTGTTGCTGGGTGCAGGCATTTACCTGGAATGAAGTGTCCTCTTGACCGTCACCAATAGGACAAGTGACAGAGGCTGCTTGAAAAACTGTACATCAAAGAAAAATTCCTAGAAAAATAGCTTTGGCAAGTGGACAGGAGAAGGTGGTGTGCAGGGGTTCTGAGCCAAAGGCAGTGGCTTAAAAAATGCTTAAAGCCCCCTTTCACTGTATTATTGGCTTGCTTTTTACCACAGGCACAAGGTGGAATCTACCTTAAAACCCCTTATTTCAGGGAATAAGAGCTACAGACAACTTTTCAAAGGGGAACCGCACCGGTCTCTAAAGCCGGGCTTCTTATTTACCAGGCATTGTTAAACAGTCCCGTCCCACGAAATTCAGGCCATTTAGAATTTATAAGGAAGTACCTAAGTAGAATAAACTCTGGGCTATTTTAAGCTGACTTCTATCCCGAGGGGGAACACAATAAAGCACAGAAATCCACTTTTATGGGGGTCATGTATTTTGGCACCCTCTATTAAAGAAGATGCTTTATTCCACTATATTTCCCATGTAAAACAAGGGCCATGAAGTCAGGGCTTTAGGGAAAAATGCAAAAATAATATAATTTCCCCCGGAGCAAAAATTGTCTTTATCCTGTTTTTAGTAAGTGGAGCATGGATGATAGAAACTCCAGTCCCCTCTGCTGTCTGCTTCAGGCCTAGAAGAGCTCTCTGCCAACTTCAAAGGGCTTATGGCTAGAAGTGCAAGTCTCCAAATGCACAGAGACCTGGGTAAGAGGCACTTAAGTAGCCGTGGATGAGGGTAGGTCTTCAAAACCAGGAAAACACAAGGATCAGTAGAAACGTTTGGCTAAGGAGAAAGAGTCAGATAAAGAAATGGGAGCACCTGAAATCTAACTGGGTATGGCTCTGAGGCTAATTGTCAATGTTTGTTTTTCCTAAATGAAAGAAATTCTTTGGGGGCAGATGTAACAAAAGAGATATTAAAGCTATATATCCATGAGATTGGTTCAAAGAAACTCATAATGTTTCTTAAGTAAAATTCTAATACGTATTCTTATTTCTGAGTTTAAGAAAATTATACGCTGTTGATTTCAGAAAAGCAAATGGAGTCACAGGACTTTTTCATGGTGCAATGCTGGATAATGTGAGAACATTATAATTTTTAGAAGACAAACAGGTTTAAAATCTGCAGAGCACTTTTTAAATTAGAATAACAGCTTCAAATTCTGTACATGATTAGATTCTAATGAAATTATTTGCTATAAGCATATCACTGATGTACCTATACATCTAAGCAGAATTCTACACATACTATCAAGTGCTAGCATGCCAGAGTGTGGCTGTCAGTCAATTAATGTAAGTCAGTTATTTCAAGAAGCATATTTACTACCCAAATGCATCTACACTAGCAAAGGGCTCTTGTGAATCCTTAAATGCTCAATAAGAGTGTTTGAAGTGTCAGAGGGAAACCCAGTTGCAAGTGCTGTTCTGCATGTTGGGGATGATTTGACAGGGATGCCTTTGAATGAAGTCACTCACACCTGGAGGCTAAAAATGAGAGCAAGGTGGCTCATGAAAAGCACCAGCTCTCGAGGAGAGAAGTTGTTGTGTACGATGTGAACAAGCTGTCCCAGGGGCCCAGGGCGGTGACCTCAGGGCCATCCTATGTCACAGGAAGAGCCTGGGGTTGGCTGAAGAGGAATGACCTTGGGTGGGCATCTCGGGTGGGTTTACACACTGTGCCACAGGACGAAGAACTAGCTTTAGGCCAACCTGGGCAAGGAAGTAATGACCAAATGGGGGGCTCCCAGGTGGCCTTGCCTCGTTAGCTTCTTTTGGTCATTTTTGAGGGTTCTTGGGTTCCTGGTCACTTGTTTCTTAGGATATTGTAATGTGCATTACAGGGAAGTTCCTGCTGGAGTTTTTATTAAGCAAGATCCCAAGCGCACATAAGCAGGGGAAGAAAAGCCACCTGAGTCTGACTGACGGTGAATAAAGTATTTGGGTATTTTCTCAGGTACAGACCTTCTGGACCAACTTATTCAACACCAGGATCAGACCTGGTCAGTGTGGAATGAACAGGAGGCTTCGAGGCAAACAAACGTGGGAGCTCCAAACTTTCTGATGAATTACTGTCGGTTTTACCTTGAGATTAGAGCATCTAATTCAATCACTCTCATTCCAGGAGTGGAAATCACTCCAAGGCTGCAGTGATCTGTATCAACATGCTGCTGTTTAGGATTTTCTAAAAGTCCCTAACTACATAACATCAAGACACTTGGCCTTGACAGCGACGCTTTCTCTTTCAGCCTGACTGGGCTGGGAATCTGTTTAGACATCAATAAATGGCCTTTGATACTCATTGGAGAAAAAAGGAAAACAATTTAAACCATTTATTTTTGTTTAATTAAATGTCAAGGGATGCTTCACCTAGTTTTTAGAAAGGAAATGCAAGTGTGTGTGTGTGTGTGTGTGTGTGTGTGTGCACGCACACACTAATATCCCAGCACATTATTCTATTTCCATTAATATCCCACTTTTGCTTAGGGACTAACATAACCTCCTTTTCCATGGAAAACTGTTTTTGCACATGCTGTTTAAGTGCTTAATGAGAGCAAAAAAGAAAGTTGTGTGGATTGGGATGGGTGGAAGGGGTGGGAGAAAACAAAAGGAATGTTAGCTGGCAGTCATTGACAAAGACACAGGACCATGTGGTAAAGAACCCTTCAGCCCTATCAGAAATCACTCCTGCACCAAGTCTCCCTAATGGGATTCCCTTTGGCCCTCAGTCCCTTATTTCTGGACATAGAGAGATGGTCCTATATATGGGTACCATGAACTAAGGAGCACTGTACAGAATGCACGGAAGCCTAACGGAATCTGTAGGCACTGGCCAGGCTCTGTCTAGGATGGATGTTAAATGGGGAAGGGCACAGGGAATACATGCACTTCTTCTGAGACATAAACGGGGGCTGTGAAGTTCTTACTGCCATCGTAGTTGAGCGTGGCGAAGTTAGCCTGCTTCTCGGCACAGCCCGCGCTGTTGCACACTCGCATCTGCAGCTCGTACCAGGTGGCCTCCTGCAGGTCATATACAATGTACGACTTGGAGAGGGAGGTGCGCTGAGCTGTCGTCCAGACTGTGGTGCCAAAGGGTCTGTACTCCAGCGTGAAGGAGGTGATGGGACAGCCGCCATCATTCCAGCCAACAAGGTTCAGCCTCACACGCGTGGTGTTGATGCTGGCGAAGAGTTCTTGCTCCTTTGAAAACTGGGGCTCTACGGGAGAGTGCACATTTGGAGGTGAGTTCATAAGATAAATGACTGGAAACCACTGATGTGTTCACATGTTTCCCTTGGCTTTCTCAATCTACACGAGCATCGAACTCTGGATCAAGGCCACTAGCACCTTGCCCACTGTTAACAGAAGCATTAAGGACCAGTGGCTTTCTTCAATGTTCATGAGATAGGTATGAATAGGTATTATTTTTGGTGGGAAGGCATTATTTTTATTTCTCTTAACATTTCCCCAAGAACGATGTTGTTGTCATTTGCAGGTTTCCTTCAATGGCTCGCACATCACAGTGCACTGGCATGACCAATTTCCATACCCGTTGGGATGCACTCGCCCCAAGAGAAGACAGTTAGATTTGAGAAATACAAACAGGTATCCCTCACTATTCAAATGATTGATACTGGCATGGAGGGGCCTAATGGGTATATTTCTGGATAAATCAATCCCTCACCATCTGAACCCTTGTTACTTGTTATCCAGAGCTCAGGAGCCAGACCCAAATAATGGCCTTGTCATCTAGCCTTTTACTTTCCTGCCATCTGAACCTGTTCCACCTGATTAGATTTGGATGTGTGGGAAACCTATAAAAACCCTCACATCTTCACTATGTGACCACAGAGCTACAATTGCCCCCTCTTCCTGGTGTTTCCAGGTCTCAAATTTCACCACTGACCCTCACTTTCCTGGGCTTCATCTCTTTGAAAGTCTGCTTTTCAGATAAAAAATGAATTCACACCGAAGTGTTAAGAATTTATCGCAGTCACTTCTCTTCTGAAAAGGGGAGACTTTGAGGCAATGTGAAAATTATAAATAGATTGGGTGGGGGTGGTAATTGAGGGAGAAGATCAAATTGAAAGGGTGAGGAATCAAACTATATATTTCTTGGCTGCCGACCTCAGCACTTGATGTTGGCACCAAAGCCCTTGATTTTCAAATGACACTCTTCTTTTTTTAACTGCAAATGAAGTAATGTAAAAAGAGAACCAAAATACTCTTTAAGGAGTGCCATCTCTTTCATTACACCGTAACGCTGCTGAATCCAATTTTGGAATCACATTCAGAAATGAATGTAAAAATATGTGATGAATCTTTTATGATTCCAATCTCCCCTTCCATATGGATAACAAAGGAAATCTAGAAACAACAAGAACACTTACAATACCTTTTCCTAAGGTTTTTGCTTCTATGATTTCACTTATACGCCCTGGTCCCACTCCATTTTGGGCAGTGAGTGTGAACTTATACCAAGTGCCACATTTCAGGTTTTCCAAGCGGTAAGAACGTTCACTTGGGCTGATTGGAAAGCTTCCCCACTGCTCACTGTTATCCTCAGAGTACTGCAATATGTATCCTTCAGACAAGAAAAAGAAAGATATTAAAATGAGCAGCATTTGCTTTTCGCCAGAGGCTGACTGACGTTTGCATTTTCTACGGGGAACAGAATGAGAGTTCTCAGAATTCAGGCATCTTTGGGAGAGAACATTGTAAATCTTCCCAATTTTAGGAAATTCATCCCAGACTGGGAAAAGCGCTTATGTTGCCATATCGATTAGTAAGGAACTCCAGCCCGCCACACATCACTAAGATGTATTGCTGGATAGTTTGGCAGAAATGAAACCACTTTCTGCCCACTCTGTTTTTCAAAGCTGTATTGGGTGGTAGGGAATGAATATTAAGTCTTGAAATATCTGCCCCTCAGAATGTACGTGTTTGAATCCTTGGTACAGGGATAGGCTGAAGCTAAGTTATTTTTAAGGGTCCCAAACTCTGGAAAGGGGATATGTTATTCATGGGAATAGCAATCTCCTCAACCATCCCTTTCCATATAGGAACTAGGGGTCCACAGTCACCAGGGAGATTTTCTATAAGTCTCGGGACCATTCCAATGTTACAATTGTAGAGTGGCTTTTCCTTGTTTTGAAAAATCCCTGACAATTCATTTCTCCAGGTGATAACCATTATTGCTACTTCTACCACTACTAACTACTACCTACTATTTCTTGAGTACTTCCCAAGCCCTTTACTTACATTATCTCATTAACCCTGAGAAACAGTGGTGAAGACACTGAGGTCCAGTTCCCGGGGACCTAAGTAAGGTTCAAACCCACCCTCAGAATCTGGAGCCTGCACGCTAGGTCCATGGGCAGTCACGGAAACATTCCTTCTTATCTCCTACATCCTGCATTCCTGTCACCCCACTCATCTTCCTGGAGGCAAACGTATCTTCTCTACTCTGTTCTTCTTTCCTCCTGGCTAGCATTATCTTGCCTGGCACATCCCCAATCTTGCCCTGTGGAAAACCATTCTTCATCCAGGCAAAGCACTTCTCACCCTGCAGACGACAGTGATTCCTAAGCCCAAACTGGCGGCATCGAGTGTCTCCCAAAGCCCTTGGATGGATCACCTCATCTCTGATCCCCTCCATCCCTGGTCATGGTCAGTATCTCCACCAGTCCTTCTGTCTGTGCCTCGCTCTGGTCCTCTGAAGCTATGAGGTCCCTCTTCCTTCTCAAGCTTCATTTCGCTTCTTTTGTTCCTGATCTGAGCTCCTACGGCTCCTTCAACCACTGCGAGATGAACGATGGACCTGTGTCCTTGAATTCCTCACTGTCCACTCAACTCCACCCATGTCACCTCCTTGATGCTTGGGACATCCTTGGCATTGCTCTAATTTCCACCATCTACTCTGCCTCTGGCAAATCTCCTCTAATCCTTGTCTATGGGAAAATTTGAATCCCTGTTCCCTGCTATTGTCCTTGGGGATATCAGTGTCCACCAGCCTGGGCACACTCCCACTCATGACTCCTCAATGCCAGTGGGTGTGGCCACCACTGAATTTCAGGCACCCACTCATTGCCTTTGGTTTGGAAACTCTTCATCACTAAAATTGGCTTCAGCTTTAAGACCTTCCACTCTGACACCCTTCCTGTACCATCTCTTCCACTCTCTTATGCTTATGGAACCAAAACTTCATTTCAATTGAGCCTAGAGTCCCTTAAGACCTTCCCTAAGTGCTTGACTTTTTTTTTTTTTCTATAAGATGATTCTCTAACTAGCCTAGAGCCTTTGGTAGGCCATTTCAATAAAAGCGGTAGAATCCTCCACTCCTCTGACTTCTGGCCACACTTGCTTGGCAGACCCCCACCTTGGTAACCCCATGATCCCCTCTTCCCAGCTGTTCTGCATCACTTGAGAAAGTCATTAAAATGTGATAATTGTGGCCACTACAATTTGTGTGTATTTATCTGCAGCTGGTTCCTCACTGCCGCTCAGCAATTACTTTGTTCATCTATTAACGACTCCCTATTGCATTTCACACAGCAGCTGTGATAGACCTTTATCATGCTCTTCAAACCCACAACTACATCCTCACTGCTAATCATCTAACACTTTTTAAAAAATAACCTCAACTTTTTCTTCCCTACAAACATGAAGATCCTTCCCTCCATCCAGTGAAGTACTGATAAATATTTAACAACTGGCTCTTTAAAAAAAAAGGCCCTGATCTGTAGCATTTGCCGATTTCTTTGGGGTGTAAGTATTTCCAGCATGGCCGCAGTCACTGAGCATGAAGCTGGGAAGAGATGCAACAGTCAGCTCTCATGAGCTGGAAGGAGCCAACTCTGGCACACCACTGGCTTCACCACAAAATGTCCCTGTATTTCCAGTCGCTCTCTCATCCTTCCTCTCAGAAGAAAGGATGACCTCTGCCGTTGAAGGTCTAAGCACCCCATCCTCTCCCACCTCCTCTAAGACCTTTGTCATTCAGCCATGCATTCCTGTGCATCTTCAGTCCCTTCTTCTGGATTGACTCCCCTTCCTTAGTCTACAGACTTCTCAGAATGATGTCTCCAAATCCACTGAGGTTAGAATTATTGTGCTATCTCATTCCTTTCAGTATAAGCCTTGTTTATGGTTTTCTACTAGGCACTGATTGCAAAGGCTTTGTGCAAATAGATTGTTTCCCATCTAAACTCTGTGTTTGAGTACCTCATATATCAGAACAGTAATTGTGGCTTAACTCAATGAATGACTGAGTACATTAATGAATGAATGAATGATAGTCTCAACAAGATAGAGCAGAAATAGTATTCAGAATCTCAGGGGAGAGATTACCAAATTCATTTTTTCTTTCCTTTTGCATTTGTTAATGTTTCATTCAGATTGAATGTACAATAATTACTTTGTGAATGGGGTTCCGTGGATGAATGATTTGAGTTTCAACAAATACTATAAAAATAGATGTGTTTCTTATTTAGGTAATGGAAGAGTTAATTGTATGGTACATTTTTGGAGTAAATGATACATAATTATTTTAGAAGGTGTGTCATATTAGTCTATGGATAATGACAGGTAATCAACTCTTGCGGACAATGAATATCTTATTACCTCTGATAGAACTGCCCCCATTGTCTCCAGGGAGCCAAGAAAGAGTAATGGAAGAAGATGTGGTTTTGGACACTGTAAGCCGAGGCTGATCTGGTGGAACTACACAGGAAACAGTTTTTTTAAAAAAAACAAGAATTAGTTTTTTATGTCTTTAATCTTCTTTAACAGTCATTTATCAAATCATTTTTAACAGCCATTTATTAAATAAATGTTTTAGGTTGCCAAACTCTGCAATTCACTTCTGTCAAAATGTCTATTTAGCTGATGTACTGGGCTAAAGAGATTGAACAGAGTGAATGTATTATTTAAGGAAAATTCAACCTCATTTCTCGTATCTCACTCATTTCC